>MDKJ01213465.1:0-69333 GCA_005239525.1 Nicotiana knightiana
GGGAAGCTTTGGGAAATAGACGTGGGTATTGTCGAGGCTTCCTGACATCGGAAACCATCATGGACCCTTCTTCTTTCTTTTTTCTGTTGGATGCACTCCTGGATTCGCTTTGGATGGCCTGAGAGGTTGCTCTTATGGTAGATAGGCTCAGGATACGACCAATTTTTAGACCATTCTCCACCATTTCTCCAATTTTGATTGCTTCCGCAAATGTTTTGCCCATGAAGGACATCATATTTTGGAAGTAATCAGCTTCATGTGCTTGTAGAGAGACGTTGATCATTTTAATCTCATCCATCGGAGGTTTGATCCTGGAGGCCTGCTCGCGCCATTAGATAGCGTACTCTCTGAAACTCTCTGAGGATTTCTTTTTGAGATTGGATAGAGAGTTCCTATCGGGAGCGATGTCCACATTGTATTGGAATTGCCGGACAAAGTCCCGTGCCAGGTCATCCCATATGTTCCAGCGGGATATATCCTGGTCCATGTATTATTCTGATGCAATCCCCCTCAAGCTTTCTCCAAAATATGCCATGAGGAGTTCCTCCTTCCCACTTGCTCCCCTGAGCTGGTTGCAGTACCTTTTCAGATGGGTTATGGGGCATATTTTTCGAACTTGGGGGTTTTAAACCCAAGAGGCAAGTGGATGTGCGGGAACATGCACAAGTATGCATAAGAGACGCTTTTCTGCTCGCTCTGCCCCTATATATTCTTGAGGTTCTGTTCAATACTCTTCATTTTCCGAGTTATTTCTTCGTGCTCGAGGCTTTTCTTATCTTGTCCCAAAGTGACCTCAGGCTGAGGTTGTTGGGTATATGCATTGGAGTAACATGAGTGGTATCCTGATGGATGGATGGTGTTTGGAATGTTTAATGATGGCGGCTCAAAACTTGGCCCAGAGATAGTCGGCGGAGCCGTGGCAGAGATTGGTGGTGCGGTGAAGATGTTGGAAGACACACCAGAAAATAGGGCCTGGGGGCGAACCTCAGAGCGCCTTCTGGCAAAGTGAGCCGACATAGTTGGATACCCAAATGGCATGGCTGGATAGCTTATGGGCATGTTGGACGTCCCGCCTGCCCTGGGGATTATCTCTGGGAAACCCGGGATGGTAGTGGGTGGTTCCGTACCATTGGACCATGCGTCCCACATTTCCAGCATGCGGCAACGCAGAGTCTTGTTCTCTTCAGCTGTTGCCGACTTAGATGTTGGGATGGCTGGATTTAGGTCTTCCACGGAAGAGTTGACGATTGGCAAGTGACTTTCAGACGTCATTTCTATGCTTCCTTTTAATCTAGTGAAGTAAGGATGGGAAGCTAGGTTACCGCAAAACCAACCACCTAAAAATACCTGTAAGATCGAACCAACAAAATGTTAGGTTCAAACATTTATCACATAGGTAATCGCACGTATGGGGTATGCAATGCACCTGAGCAATTTACATGCTTTTCTATATGTTTTTGCAACAGTTGTGTACTTCATCCCGGCTTTATCTCTCGGTTTTTTCCCTCTTTATCATTCTTACCCTTCCTTTGTTATTGTTTCCGCTCTTTTATTCCTCGCTCGATTTCCTTTGTTATGGTTATGATCGAATCCTATGTGGATTTCCTACGTATCACGGCGCCGCGTGAATCAGATCATCACGTAGTTTATGCAATAAATAGCAAAGGACATAAGCATTTTCGAATTTTCATTTCATTAGAGGAAAAAACTTCCAGCTTTCATTCATTACAAAAGACTCCGACATATTTTTTTGGAAATTTTAAAGAAACTACAAAGACTTAAAGTAGACTCAAATAGGAAAATAATACAGACTATAAAAGGACTTCAAGAATACATGAGTGCTTCTACTGCTCCAGGGTCCCGCGGGACATCATTCGGTCTTGCCACGGGCCTCTGTAACAAACCTTGCTGGAGGCGGTGTAGGTCGTCCATTATCTTGTGGACGAATATCATTACTGCCGAGAAGAAGGTGGTCTGAGTCATATCGTCACACTCTTGGCATTTTGTGATAACATAATCCGCAATTTCTCTGACCCTGTGCCTGATAATGCCCTTTTCCTGAAGTAAGGCCCGATCTATTGAGACCTAGCTTCTAGAACCTGGGCGTCCTTATGATTCTTTTCTTGAAGTTGTTGCAAACCTTCCTCCAACTGAACCATCATGGTATAACATTGTTCCCTTTCTGCCTTGAACCTTTTTGCCTGCTTGTCCATTTCGTTCTCAAGGATGGCCACCTTTTCCTTCAAGCCTATGACTTCTTGGTCATATTCCCTTTTCAGTCTCTGGACAAACTATGTTCTTTCCTCTGCACTTCTTGTTAATCTTGCCCAAACTCCGGCTAGTTCTTCTTCAGCTTTGTCTAGATCATTCCCATAGCTGCACACTTTATGCCTCAGACTCTTGATAAGCCTTTCATAAGTTCTGCTTCTCTCTGGGTTCTCAGCAGCTGTTTTTAATTCCTGTATCTGGGCCCGAAGAACTTCATTTTCTTAGGTTAACCTATTTTTCTCCCCTTCAATTGTGGCAGTTTGTAGAATGTATTCAAATTTGATTTCCCTGGTCTGGGCTTCCAACTTGCTTATGGTAGCTTGGTAGCTATTTTCCTTTTCTAACCAAGCCCAATGCTCTTGTGTTTGCTCGGTGAATTTTTGCACGTGGGGTCTCTTTGCGGGTCATTTTTTCTCTTGATGCTCTCTACCTCTTATTCCATACCAAGAAGTGTAGGCGGGCTCCACTTCCCCTTTAGATAAGTTTCTCACCCGAGTTTGAGGTTCTAAAAACCTGCACTCGTTCAAAATTTGACGGACCCTGACTTCAGGAAACACAGCTCTCGGGCATAACTCAATGGCTTGTTGGCTTAAGTCCTCGTCATGGGGAACGCCCTGTTGTCTCCCCAACTTGCGTAAGACTCGGTGAGGGGCATATGGCTGAATGCTTCACAGGCCCATTAAAAAGAGATATCAAACCTCATCACACATATTGAAAACCTCGTCGACGGGGAGCCACCTGAACGTCCACTTGATTTGGTCGGTAGTCAATGAACTCAAGTATGAGTGCCAGGCTTCCGTGACCTCAGGAAATTTTTGGCCCTTAGCCCGAGTACCATGTTCCTCGATGCAATTCAAACCGGTTAAGCCGTAGTTCATGTAGCCTGGGCGATGACAGAGGTGTTCGATCAACCAGATTTGTAGAAGCAGGTTGCACCCCTCAAAGAAATTTCCCCCAGATTGGCAAACTGTTAGAGCACGGTAAATCTCGGCTAAGACCATCGGTATAAGTGTGCCATTGGATTTTTTCATCATGAAATCTGCCATTCCCACAAGCCCGATATCTATGCATCCGTCACTTCTAGGGAAAATCAAGGTGCCCAAGAATGCTACCACAAAAGCTAGTCCCCGACGGGCTTCCCATTTAGCCTGATCTTTGTGAGTTAGACCGGTGTTGTTAGCCTCATAACCCCGGGGATCTCCATAAAGTTTGTAAAGAAAATAGAAAGTGCAGAAACCTTCGGACAGGTGTGGGTCTTTGACATCCCGACTAATGCTCAACAAATCCAAGAACTTATGTGGAGTCACCGCCTTGGGTGCCACTAGGTACCGACTTCTAAGATTGTCATTAAGACCAGCATACCCTGCTATGTCCTCCAGCGTGGGTGTCAATTCAAAGTCTGAAAAGTGGAACACGTTGTGGGCGGGATCCCAAAAGGGTACTAGAGCCTCCACGATGTCCAACCTCGGCTTGATTTTTAGAAGACCAGTAAGTCCGGCTAAAGCTTTCATAATAGACTTTATAATAGCTTCCCCCAAGTCGTTCCACCACATATGGAGTCCTAGAGGGATTTCCTCGACTGCCCTGAAGGGAATGTTTTCAATTGTATTCATCCTGCACATTCGTTTTTTTATTCAAACTACAAAAATTTTGAAAAGTGTTATTTTTGCACAGGTTTTTATAATGGACCATTTTTACGAATACGACCCTTCGATACTTCGGGTAGGAAGTTTTTAAGGCTGTGTTTGCAACATGGGTCGAAATTTAAAGACAAACCACAGGCAGCCACTTTTGCAAAAAACGGCCTTCCGGTGCCCCACTTGGGCAATCAGGCTATAATCGCGTCACCTAATTTTATTTAGGAATATATCCTTTGATTTTGAAAAATAGAGTTGGAACCGATGAGGGTTGCCTACGTATCCCACACCAGTGAGAATGAAACAATGCGTAGTTCGGAAAAATCTTGACTGATTAAAAAGTATACACCTACTCATTTTGTTTTGGAATATTATTTTCAGAAATTTTGGCAGAGTCTCGGGATAAATACGAGGATTTTAAAAACAAGGTGAATTTTCTATTCTACCTCACTCTTGGTTTTTCTCTTCAATTTTTTTTATTTATTTTAGTCGGTCAATACACAAGCTGAAACAAATAAATGCATACCTAGCAGGTAAGATGCATCATGATAGTCTTTCATTTTGGGTACACCTGTCCTAGACGGACCCAACCCCTGTGTTGAGTTCCCTAAGTCAAATGCACATGATGCAAATAAGTGTTCCTACTAGGGATCCGGCATCAGGTTTTGTTATTCTAAGTTTAAATCCTGTGGTTTTGTTCTAGACCAGGCTTACCCGAGCGGACAACTCGAGTCGAGGGGGGCATCGTACCGGGAATACAGAAGCTTCACCGGCTTTGCAACTTGTCCGTACCTCGTTCTAAAATTTGGATATGACTCTAACAGAAAAGAAGTGACATGAAGTGCACACTTCCCAGATGATTTAGAAGACTCGGAGAGAAGAGGGGTTTCGGCACAGTTTATATCCAATTCAGACAAATATCAAAGCGGTAAATATGGAAATTAGCACGTTAGGTTTAAACACATAAAATCAGACAATAAAATCCAAAACATAACAATTATATAAGCTCGAATTCTTGAACCCTGAACCAGAGATTCCGGGTTCAATTCGATCCCCAACGGAGTCGCCAGAGCTATCACACCTCCTTTTTCACTACCCCCGGATTAATGAAGGGGTAATAAGGGAGTTTTTCCAATTAAAGTGATATTATTCGGTTTTTGGATTTAATATTATTTTTCAGAGTCGCCACCCGAAGTTTTGACGATGTTTCGAGACACCGTTTATTTATTAAAAATCCCAAACCGAGGAATTTTGAATCTATTTTAAGTTGTCTATGAACCAGAAATCTATGTAAGGAATTCTCTTAACCCGGGAGAAAGTGTTAGGCATTCCTGAGTTCCGTGGTTCTAGCACGGTCTCTTAACTATTAATAATTAACCTAATTATCTGACTTATTATATATTTTAAACATATTGTGCTTTTTATCCTTTTTTTACTTTTTAGCCGCTTTTAATATTTATGGATTTATCTTGAAACAAGTCACGATGGCGTGCACTTGTTTGTTTTTGGACATATTACAATTATGCCACATGAAATGCACCCCCAATTGCAACACGTAATTTAATATAACTTGACGTTGAAGACGGGGACATGAGTTGTCGCACCCGAGTGTAGATTACGTAGTCAAGACTATGGTCATGACGGTTTCATAGTGCCTATTTGAGGCGATGTTTGATTATTCTTTATGTTTTCTATTTGAAAGAGCATTTTAGTTTTAAGATCAATTAGGATGTTTATGGATTTATCTTGGACAAGTTACGATGGCGTACACTTGTTGTTTTTGAACACATGGTGATCACGTCACATGAAATGCACCCGTGGTTGCTATATGCATTTTATTAGTTGTTTGGAGTTAGGGTCGGGGGCATGAGTTGCCACTCCCGAGTGTAGTTTATGGTAATTTTGAGATAATAGTTGATTCTTTTTCAAATTTCAACCTAAAGATGTATTTTTCAACCTAAAGGGTATATGAAGGATTGTTTAAGCTTAAATTCTAAAGGACACAAATCTTGGGCTATGGCCATATTTAGACCAAGTTATCATTTAACTCTTTTGGCCAATCCTAATTGTGGCTAATTTATAGGGAGGTCACAGTTCAGGAAATCCAACTAACTCCTAATAATCTTTACTTTTCAGTTTGATGAATAAATAGAAAATATTGTAATCAAAATACATGTTCATTCATACATGCACTTATGAGCATAACACAAAGGATTTTCTGGTTTTTTCATTTTTTAGGCGACCTAAACATGAATATAAAATACTCATTAAATTTGAAATGGATTGGCAAGGCAAAATCATGTTACTTTCAGAACTTTTATGATTTCTAGCGAAAAGATCGAACCATAAGCAGTCTTATTAATTCTTGAGACAGTGATTCTTATCAATTTAAAAACAACCTGATCTCATGTTTCAAAAGGCTTAAAATTCACACGTGTATACATTGATTTTTCGAAGATTAATAAGACACAAAATAGACTGAAGATAATCTTCTGACTTTATTTATGTCGAAACTCTAACTGAACTTTGGAACAACCACTTTTTGAGATCCAGCGAAGTGTTTTTACATATTTCACATACGTTCTTTGCCTAATATCATTTTCTGAATAGATAGAATGCAAATTCGAATTTTAGAAAAAAAACATGAATAAAACTGAAATTAAGTGTACAGTCCAATCCTTATTACAATTGAAAGTATATAAAAAAAAAAAGGCTGTAATTACGCTATTACATTGTTCTTGATTAAATATACAAATTCTAATAATAAGAAGAAGATAAAAAGAACAAGATTAGTTGCTGCTCCTGTGAAAGCCAGCAACTTTCATGCTTTTAGGATCTATATTCTTCAACTTTTAGTCTCACTGGACCATACAGAACTCATATACACTGTTAAAGAATGAATCTGATCATTACAGAGGTCAGATTCAACTCTTTACATGTTGCTCCCATAGTGACATAAGATCTAAGTCATCCAAACCAACATATATAAGCATCTTATGGGGGTAAATTTGACCATTTAAAGGGTCAGATTCATTGCGCCTTTAATGCTAGCTAATGTCTCTCTGATAACTTCAGGGATATAGAATTAATCACAGAAGCCTCTAAAAGATAATCCTTCTATTATAATCACACATAGATGTACAACCAGATTTTAATAAGCAATTACAGATTCAGCAGGAAGAAAAGCAACATGTTTTATGTATTTTTTCTTAGATTGAATCTAACTATGAAGGAGAGTCTGATTCAAACCCAAAGATACAAACTCGCTTGACATTTCTAACAACCATACCAATACTTCAAACAGTATTCATTTGAACACTTTGACCATTCTTGGATTTTTAAAGAAAGAATCAGACCATACATGGGTTCAAATTCTTAACTCTACAGCCCTTCTTAGCTACATGTTGTGTACCCTTTAAAGGGTGAATTTCATCCATCTACACTATTGTTTTGTGCACTATTATGGGGTGAATTTGACCATAGGAAGGTGAAATTCATCTACCCTAGTGCAATTTATCTTTCTAACATGCTAAACACATATGAAATTACCACCTAGCTATCAAACGTTAAGCTTATTAACAGAAACTCAACACATAATCAAGCAAATTCCAAGAGTTGCATGCATACACTTAGATAATGATAATCTTACTTCAGTTTCTACATCAAGAAAGGAGGAGAAGAAGATTCAGATTCACATATTCTTGAAGAAAACACAACATGAACCAACAAGTTTAAAACAAGGTCTGAATTCAATAATTTTGTATAAAGTTCACTGTTACATACCTTTAAAGAGAAAGAAAAACCAGCAAGAGACTTGACGAAATAAAGGTCAAGTATGAACAACAAGCAGGAAAAAAGAAAAGAAATCAGCAACAACAATAGCAACAAAAAACCAGAGAGAACCAGTACTCAGCAATAACCAAACCCGGAAATCTTGAGTAGAAATACTTAGGACTCCCAGCAATCAGTCTCCAAAACAGAAAAAGATACCCCAAAGGAACTGAGAACCAATTCCTCTAAAAGAAATCAGATTTTTTCTTTTCTAATAATAACTTTTTTTTTTTGAATGAGAAGTATTCTGTATTTCAGCAGCTCAGAGAGTGTAAAAAATGCCACTCCTCATCTCTAAAAAGAGGGTCAATTTATAGGATATTTGGTAATGGGATCTTCTTTTTAATATTCCCTCTCCAAAGTTGAAAACCAGCACTCAATAGTACATAGGGAAGCTGTCAACCCTATCTTTTGGACAGCTTCCCCTATTCTAGAACTTTCCTACTTTAGAAAAGACCCTTTTATCCTTAAAAATCTGATTTCCTAAACCGAGTTACCTAATGTACCCCTTGGAGTCCCTGGATTTACCATTGGTTAATCAAGGTTAAACTCACTTGGGTTATTATTTAAAGTTTGGTTAGTTAACCCTAGTTATGTTCTTTAGTTAACTAGGTATCAACTCTGGTTTAAGTCAACCAATTCAGTCCTTAGGTTAGTTGATTTTAGGTTTAATTCAATCTAAATGTGACTAATTAACTCAACCAAATCAACCCCCTAATTAACTCCTATCAGGCTCAAGTTAATAACTCACATCAACAAACTCAGGCTTGAGTCACAAACCAAAATCAATTAAGCAATAACCCAAGTGAAGTCTTAAAATCTCAATTAGTTCACTGACTAACTATAAACCATGATGCGCAATCAAAGAACCAACAATTATTAAGCAAGGATATGATTGAATTTAGAAGAAAGTCGAACAGATAACAGAGAATCCTAGAATGCCTAAACAAAGTTGTAAAAATAAGCAAGGATATGCAGGACATGTTGACAGACTGAATCACTTAAACGTGAATCAAAGAAAACAGTCATCTAAATGACAACCCTAGATTATATCCAACGAGCCCTAATTGCTAATCAATCAAAACAGGTTTTGTCACAGAGTAGCCAATGATCATGAAGTAATGAAACAGAACCTAACCCTAATGGTAATTAACAATTAGAGGCATATTTTTTAAGAAAAAGAGATAAAAATAGAACTGCAATACATGGTTTCATGTCTTAATAGCATAGAGAAACTATAAAGAGAATATAACAACTTGTCATTTTTTGGTTTTCTTAGTCTTCTCGATTAAGTACACATAAACCATTAAGGACAGGAGAATAATAACGAATCAAATAGTAACAAGCAAGAATAAAGCTAACTAGGCTTAAATAATCTAAAAAAAACAGTGATTAATAAGAAATTTTAGGTTTTAGTAACATGTAAAACAGTAACCAAGGAAAAAGGATACCCGTTAAAGGGTTTGGTCGGAAAAAATAGAATCGCCGGACCTTGGCCGGACTCCGGATGGTTTGAAAATAGTCCAAACCCGCATGAATCGATATCTCTCATCAAGAGATAGTGACTCATGTAGGTATGAGCCATTAGAACTCTTTGAAACAACGTTCATAAGAAACTAGGGTTTCGATGTTTCTTTTAGATCTGAAATAAATTGAAATTGAGTGGAGTTTTGAGGAAACTAATGGAGGGACGAGGTTTAGGGGAGGATGAAGGTCATCTGGTTAAAAGTTGGGGTGGTTTGGAGGTTGTCCGTCGTTGTAGCATTTTAGGTTTTTTCAGATTCTTAGATTTGAAATCGAGTGATTTTGGGTGGGATTTTGGTGGAATCAATGATGGGAGATGATCGAGGGAAGGGTGAGGATAGGTTTGGGGCTATTTGGTGGAGGTCCGCCACCAATAGACGATTTTTGGTGGCGGAAGGCAGCGGAAACCTAGGGCGGCTAGGGTTTTGAGGGGGTTAGGCTTTGGATGAAATGAGGGTAGGAGGGGGTCTTTTGGACAGTTTTATAGTGGAGGGGGTGTGGAGTTCTGAGCCGTTGGATCATCCAACGGCTGGGATGGGGAGAGGTAAAAACGGGGTCGTTTAGGTGGTCTGGGTTGGCCGGGTTTAATTGGTTGGGCCTGGGTGGAGTTTGTGTGTTTAGGAGGGGGGTTTGGGCTTGGGGTGTTCTGAGTGTAATAGAGAGGGGCTTGGGCCGGGGTAATTTTGGCCCAGGTCCGAATTAATTCTCTTTTTTAAACTAAACTAAACTACTTAATTAATTTAATTAACTTAAAACTCCACAAAAATGTATTAATGAATTATAATTAAGTATAATTAGAGATTTATTGGTAAATAAATTAAGGGTGAAACAATTAATTTTGACACTCATATATTTTAAAAGAAAAAATCGATTTTCACAATTTATTCGAAAAAATGACTAAATTTAGCAATTAGTTATTAAAACTACATTAAATCAAATAATCATCATCCGTTTTATTATTTTATTCAATTAATTATAAATAATGAATATATAATTCTTTGATAATAATGATGCGCCTAATTTCGCAAGTTTAAATAGTTTTAAAGGATGAATTATGAATATAAAATGCAAAATAAATTCACAATTAACACTAAAATTCAACAAAAAATTATGACATTAATTTATCTTATTGAATTTTGTAGGAGTATATGGTGGGTGAAAAATCACATGCTCACAGCCGGGAAGCCGTTAAGTGGAAGATTGATTAAATGATGATTTTACATTAATTGTTAGAGTAAAGTTGACTTTGGTCAACTTTTTTTGTAAACGGACCAGAACCCCTGATTTGACGGTCCCGGAGGGTCTGTAGGAAAATATGGGACTTGGGCGTATGCCCGGAATCGAATTCCGAGGTCCCAAGTCTGAGAAATCAATTTTCAAAGAAAATTATTTTCTGAAAAATATAAAGGCTTTTGAAAATGGAATTTGAAGTGAAACCTGTGTTATCGGGCCCGTGTTATAGTTCCGGAGCCCGGAACAAGTTAAATATGAATATTATGTGTTATCTGTGAAATTTGGTAAGAAACAGACTTAGTTTGACGTGATTCGGATCGAAAATGGAAAAATTAGAAGTTTTTGAAGTTTAAAAAATTTGATTTTGAGGCTTAATTCGATGTTTATGATGTTATTTTGGTGTTTTGATTACTTGAATAAGTCTGTAGGATGTTTATGAGTTCATGTGTGTATTTGGTTTGGAGCCCTGAGGGCTCGGGTGTGTTTCGGATAGGTGTCAGGGTGGTTTTGAAGTTAAAATTTCTGGTGTTTTGGTCAGCTGCTGGTATATGAGATTTTGTGCTATTCGAACGCATAGGTCTGACCGCGAATGCATAGCACAGGGCCTGGGGAATGGGTCGTTGAATCTATACGAACGCACTTAAGGGAGTGCGAATGCACAGAGTAGTAGGGGGCTGGGGCAGTGTAGTTTAGGACCCTATGCGAACACACTCATATAGGTGCGAACGCACAGAGTAGAGAGGGGACTGGGGGACTGGGTAGAATTAGGCTATGCGAACGCACCCTATAGGTCGCTAACGCGGAGTGTAATCACTGTAAACCTATGCGAACGCATTAGGCAGACTGCGAATCCATAGGGTATTTTTCGCCCAGTCATTTTCTTTTGTCTAAAAACAGAACACTTATGGGATTAAACCCATTTTTTCACAACCTCTTCTTCTCCACACCTCTTTGGGAGATTTTTGAAGGGAAACATCACCATAGCTTCATACGTAAGTAATTCTAACCTCGTTTTCTTCCATTTTCTTCAATATTCATTAGATTCTAGGCCTAAAATCATGAAATCAAAGATAGAAGTTGGGGTTTTGGGTAGAGTTAGGGCTTTTTGATTATTTGGGAATTTGACCTCGTTTTGGGGTCAGATTTCAAAACAAATTGTATATTCGGGCTCCTGGGTGAATGGGTCGATTTTTGGAATTTTGGAAAGAAAGTTGGGAATTCTATATTTAAGCATTGGAATTGAATTGTTTAGTATTTATTGATATTATTGAGTCAATTATGTATAGATACAATTTTCTGGAGTCGGGTTCAAAAGGAAAAGCGGTGCTAAAGGCTTAATTTGGACTCTTGAATTCGAGGTAAGTGTTTGGCTTAACCTTATCTTGAGGAAATATGTATTGAGTCCTAATTGCTACGTGTTTATTCCATGTTCAATGTATAGGTGAGGTGACGAGTACCTATATGTTGTTGTCAAGCATAACTATGAGTCGGAAATTTGCAATTATATGATATTTATTGGCCTTTACTATGTTTATGGGTTTAATATCAATTTGATAGCCATTCATTTGGTGGAAATTCTTATATGTGGGTATTGTTGAGTATTTGATCGGTTGAGGAACATTATGTTGGATTATACACATGTGTAGGATAGGTTATAGTTGTGTCTCTTGCCGGGACAATATTATTCTTATTGATTATTCTGTGCATTTAAGGTTTCTTATTTGTTGATTTTCATGCCAATTGTTGTTTTATGTTATTATGCACGAGGGGTTATTCTGTGCCATTTTGTATGATGTTATGCACGAGGGTACATATCATGCCATGTTTATGTTGTTTATGCACGAGGGGACAGTCCGTGCCATGTTTATGATGTTTATTGCACGAGGGGACATTTCGTGCCATGTTTATGTTGTTTATGCACGAGGGGACATTTCGTGCCGTGTTAATGATATATATATGCACGAGGGGACATCCTGTGTCGTGATTGTGATGTTTATTGCAAGAGGGGACATACCGTGCCATGTGTATGTTGTTTATGCACGAGGGGACATTTTGTGCCATATTTTATATTGTTATGCACGAGGGGACATGCCATGCCATTTCACTTCACTGTTTAATTCGTGTTGTCAATTCCAGTTATTATTTTTTGATATTTGGATTGTTGCTTCGTTCCGTCATTTCAGTATTTGCTACCCTTTCTCCCCAGCATGTTTCCCCGTTATTGTACTTACTGTTTATTTCTTGTGGTTATTTCCTGTTATATTTTATTTAAACTGCACAGGTGATATTATTTGTCGTATCCTAGCCTCTTCACTACTTCGCCGAGCTTAGGCTCGGCACTTACTCAGTACATGGGGTCGGTTGTACTGATTCTACACCTGCACTTCTTTATGTTGTGCAGATTACGGAGCCGGGCCTAGTGGACATTGAGCGGAGGAGTATCCTTCAGTCCACGGTGACACAGAGGTAATCCTGCAGGCGTCCGCAGGCCTTGGTGTCACCATCTATTTATTTCCTTCTGTCTTGTCTTGTATTTCTAGATAGCTACACTTATTTATTTCAGACTCATGTTTTTAGTAAATCTTAGACTGTCAGTCAAATTGTGACACCAGTTTTGGGGGTATGTTTAAGGAAATTTCGTAAGATTTATTATTTAAGTTGTTGAATTTCATATCTTCCTCATTATTATTTCTATTTGTTCTTGTATATCACTTTTTAAATGCTAAATAACAAAGGAATAAATCAGAATAACCAGCAACGTTGGCTTGTCTAGCGGGTTCAACGTTAGACGGCATCACGGCCTGAAGGTGGGAATTCGGGTCGTGACAGGCTTCGACATGTAAGTCTGAATAACTCCGTGAATTATTAATATGTATAATTCCATGCATATGCATATAAATGTCATGTCGTGCATAGGTACATGTGTTCATAACATCATGAATCCTTTGAGGGCATCCCATCATATCATCTCGGCCAATGTGGGAAAAATTATCAACATGTACCAGCTGATTAGGTGGTGGTGCGTATATAACGCCGTAACCTTTTCCCATATCCCATATACATATATACACATATATATCGCCATATGGTCATGGGTCAATGTAAATGAATGCAATGCATGAGAAGTACGTCAATAAAAATTTTCCAAGTGTCATAGACCATTATGGCTTTGATAAATATCATGAAATAAACTTTAACAACTTACATATTTTCTAAGACCCATGAACAAATTATAGAATAATATGACACATAGGGAATCAAGAACATAAGCATCTCTAGTATTTCTAGGAATAGAGTCATTTATGGAAATTGTGCATTTGCTCGTTTCGTTTGTGATGTATAGATCATGCCAAAAGAACGAAGGGATAGCCTTAACATACGTGAGCCAATTCTCTTGACACTCCCTTTAACACACCTCAATTCCGACAAAACACGTAACGGCGGATCGAAATAGGGAAAAATCTATATGATATTCTTGTTATCATAGCACGTTATTTCTTATCCGACTAATATTAACTCCATCGAAAAATAACGCTAGAAAAGATGAAAAATCATTGAACCCTTTCATCATCAATGTAGTTGGTCTAAGTTATAAAATGGTAAGAATTCCATAAGTTCCTTCTTATTCTTCAAGTCATACTACAAAAAAAGAGACCCAACCAAGGACTTATCCAATGAGTCTTGCGTGTAGACAAAACATTCTTAGTCTTATGACTCATTATTCATTGGGGTGCAACCTTGGGCTTTGCTTAATTCCATGTGGCATCCCCAAAATAATTGTTATCCAATGAATCCTTACTTAATACCACAATTATTCCCACAATTAATAAATTATCCACATAATTAATAATTATCTCAAATTACTTAAAGTATTGCTCATTTTTATCACACCTTGTCCACCTCACTATCATGGTCATGTGGTACCTTGTTTAGCACTAGCCCATAAATACCGGGTATTTTATCTCGGGCCATATTTTATCCCAACATGTCAAATTTTGACAAAAATTCATTTTCTTTGATTTGCTTACCCTCTCACCTTCACGAATTTACTCATCATTTGTTTGAAATGGCATAATGCTTATAATGTCAAAATAATCGCATTCCCGAACTTACGCCGATTAGCTTAGGACGAAACTTTAACGTAAGAAAATGCGGAATGTAACATCTCATATCCAAGCTTATATCAATTTACTTATGGCGTACTTTCACGTACGAAAACATGGAGTGTAACAGCATTCCACCTTTGGAACATTTTTCCTCGAATGTTGACTGATGCACTTATCATTCTCATAGCTATGTCTTCCTAGTACTTTGGTACTCTCCTTGCCATCTAGGTAACTATTATGTGAATAATTCCAACGGCTAGGGCATTCTCCCCTTTAGGCCTTTTTCTCATACCATGACTTATGGTCGGAATCCTTCCAATCTCGTAACTATTACTACCTTCTATCTTGCATCCTGTACGACTCTAACCTTCTAAGTGCGCCTATACGACTCTTCTCTCCTCTTTCCTCTAGCTTTTAGCCCACTTTTTAAACATATACAAATCATGACAAGATGTCCCTCTGGGCATCTATAGGTTTGCTAAAGTTCTTCGCTCGGTACTTTATTGAACTTACAAATATTGTTGTACCTTATCTCATAGACCCGGTTATCTATCCGCTTGACTTTACTGCATCTATGTAGGTCGTAATATACCATAATTTTTACCACAATTTATCGTTACTGAGGTCTTCTACCAAACTCTAGGTTACGTTCGTTTCTTATCCCATATGTATAAATCTATGTCCTTTAATGCTTTCTCATTATTGTTCCTCTTAAGAATGACGACCTACTCTTACCTCATACTTTGTGACTTTTGTCCATCCATTGTTGATTCACCTTAATGTTTATCTATCATTTACTACTAATAGCTTGATCTCTTATGTAACACATTCCGCTAGGCTCAAGTCTCATCGGGGACATCTGGAGTAATTGGATTGATCCACCTAGGGGAAATACTATACTTCCATAACCGTATTTTATAGGTACCCAATATCACTCATCTTACATGGGTATCTTAATCCCGTAAAATTCATGAAATCCTCTTCAAGTCATTACTCAATCGAAGTCCCAAACGTCATCCTTTATCTATCACTATCACACCCTCATTCCACTACCAGGGAAACATTCCATTTTTTTTTTCTAGATGTTATTAGTTTTAGACTTCTTTGAGTTCATTCAGGCTATACTGAACTTTCTATAACTTAGAGAAACCATTAGCTCTCTTGTTTTCATGGGCTTAATCCCGAGGACTTATCCATTCTCGTCGCCTTCTCACTCCCCCTTTCTTGTTCTTACTCCTATCATAAGACTTTGTCGCTTTACTATACTTTAGCTTGCGACCTATACATATCTATTTATACTATTCACAACCTTCCTTCAACTTGCTTGCACCATAGATTTCCTTGTTTTATTCTAGAACATCAAACGAGACATCACATCATCTCTAACTCTTCTTTACTCTCTTGACTAGATCTCTTGGTACTTAGAAGCCATAGGCTGGAAGATATGCCACTGACGATGTCGCTATCATTCCTGGATATTGAATCCCCGAACTTCTAGCCTTCTATCTGAAGTACGGACTATTCACAACCTTCTGTATTTGAGTATCTCTTACAATGTCTATATTTACCTTATCTTAAAGTCTCACATCATATCTTCTATCTCTTTCATGACCTCCCTTCTTTATAGGTATAATTCACATCCACAACTTGAAACTCTCTTATGATACTTGAACCTCTGGTGCATACACAATCTCATGCTGGTACTCTTGTAACTGGCTTTATTGCAGAGTCGTTATGGAATATGGTGGTTTTATTGTACTATCTCTCTTATCCCTCTGATATTAAGGATGATCCTGCAATGTTCTCAATCACATTTTCTATAATTGTCTAGGGCCAATAATCAAACTCATGATTTACTTGGTTGATATAATTCTTTAGTTTCCTCTTCCTTTTGATCAGCCTTTATGTAGGCTTAAGCTATCTTCCAATTTGCGACTCATGACATTTAGTTATTACTTTTAACCTTTCATGGATGCTATGGAAAACCATGATCCAATCTTTTAATGATTCAATCTTTTGTCTATGATCTGGACCCAATTCCTTCTTTTAACTTATACCAGAGTCTTCTACGACTGATCATTAATCAAATAACTCCTTTCTTTCCATCTCAGTGTTCTTAAAACGTAAGCAATTGCTTTTCCTGGTCTTTTCCCCCTTGTTACGTGCATACTTAGCTTATCTGAGTTCTCAGACATGCAAAAATTTTTGTGCAACTAATATGGTCTCTAATATTAATTTTGGTTTTACTCCCCGCTCATTAGCTGTGGGAGGTGCCACCTTCTTTTAAAGCGCATACAATTTTGTAGTGAGACTCTTTTTACATGACCATTTCTCCTTCAAGTTACTGAGATTAGGTTCAAGCCTTCTTCCTTACTTCCTCAACTAGTCTTTCATTGTAGTACTCAGGGAGGACCCTCCGACTCTTGTAAAGCTGCGAGCTTATTACATCGTATACGCAATAAAATTTTTGATGTCCTTCCTCACCTACAATTATCCGTAGTTACTTACCTCCACGCCCTTGTGCTTGTAGGGTTGCTTCTGAACTTGATATTTTGACTGAATTCCCAGTGGCACCCTCTTTTATCTCTGTAACACTCACATGGTAACTTTAACTACCCCAACTCCTATCTAAATATTTCTCATTGATCATGGTGTCATAATTGCTATGCTGAATTCACTTATTGGGTTTTACTATGTTTATCTTACACGATCTGCTGACTCGTCTGTAACCTCCGGTTTAGCCATAACTAGGCTCTTTCTTAATCAACTACCAACTACTCATTGGCCCATTCTCATCTCAATATTCCGCGTAATATTTCTTGGGTTATTTCCTTTGTCTTAACTTAAGTCTCACACTGGCTCCTTATTTATTAATAATAGATGGGCCAGGAACCCTTACTTCCTCTCCTTGACGTCGTGCTTGCACAATATTCTAGAATCGTGGCATATCTGTAGGATTTGGATAAGTCCATCTCATTCTTTTTTCATTTTTATTACATTATTCCTTTACCAATGCATAATTACTAGAACCACTTCATTCTGGCTTAATGCCACATCATTCCATATTCCCCCCTTCAGGGGAGTACTAAGAGCTGAAGCCATGAGGATCTACCTATAGATGTTTTAACTCGTTATCTTTGGCGTCATCACAATATCAATGACCCTTACTCACCTTGCGGCAATCCTTCTTCACCAAGGATAACAAATTCCCTTACTCGCGATGGGGACACTTAGTGCAACTGGCACATACAATCCCTTAAGCTTAACTTTGCTCATATTGCTTGCTTTAGGGAAGTGTCTTCTTGAATGACCATTCTCTGAATTTCTCATTAATCTTCTTCTGTTGTCCATTCTTTTATCGCCGGAACAAAATATGAAGTTTTCATGATGCCGACTATTATAAATCACTTAGTCTCTAATTCATGTTTAGTTTATCTTATTCACCAATCTATACTGGTTTTATTACTCTAGGGTCTAACTTTTCCTTCAGGTAGTTGTGTTGGAGCAACGAACTAATTTTTCAAAGTGAGAATATGACTTTATGGCCTATACCTTTTGTTGTCTCAAGGCCTGTCACTTCTCGTTTTTCCCTTCACTTGACTATAGACTCTATAATATTATCATTTTTTATCTACCGTGGCGTCCATGTACCACATTTTACTCATACTGCTTCATTAACTCTCTTCTTATTTTCCTGCTAACATTCTTGTCTATCACTTTATTCTACAAACTCGAAAAAAACATTCTTTTGCTTTTAGCCCTTTTGTTCCATTCATTGGCTCCTCAAATTTCCTAACATTCTCTTTTTACCAGGGATGGAAGCCACACTAAGGTAATATCTATCCCTTCCAAGCTTCCAGTGCTTATCTTTGTAGTACTCATATCTAGATGTACTATCTCAGAGTGCACCATGGAGGTGTCTCACAAGGAGATCCATTACCACGTTTGTACTATCCTTCTAAAATGTCAACTAACTATACCAATCCATCCACTATTTTGGGTTACTCTATCCCCAGCCGGATCCTGATAACTGGTCCTTCTCTTAAACAATGTATGTTAGCTCCCATAGGGCATAAGTGAGATCGGTGTGGCCGATTGTACATACATCTATCACTGTTGTAGGTAACGCTAAATGCTTATATCTCCATTCCTGAATGGTAAATAATGATAATCGTTATTAACTGGGTACCTCGTACACTTCTTCATCTTGCTTCTTTTACTTATTGAAACTTGTATTTATCTTCTAAATCTCTCATTGTCTTCCACCATAAAGGTGGATAAATATTCTTGCCTTAGGGTTCCTTATCAAGAGGCTTACACGTCTTAGTATACACATGATCTGCTGAATACCTCATATTTATCGATCATATGCATGATGCAAAAATTTAGTTCCTCTGACTCAACTCTTCCACAACTATATCTCTTACCAAACGTCTTTCTGGATGTAGGCATCGTTGTATTACGAATAAGATAGAGTTTAGGAAATTGAGTTCTTACAACCGAGCTCTACCACACGATCTAGAGTAAAAAGAAAGAGTGACAGTCCTAAATGCTCTGTTGCCTCCTGCTTATAAGTGTGGTGCACGACACACCCATAGATAAGAATTTACTAGATACGGCTTGTAGACTCCCTAGGACAGAACTGCTTTGATACCACTTCTGTCACGACCCAAACCTATGGGACGCGATGGTCACCTGGTACCTTACTCAACCGAGTACCAACGTAATGTATCTTTTGTATCATTCTATCATAAGTAAATGAACCGAAGTAAAACATAAGGGAATAGAAACTTATACGTATGACATACTAGCATATAAGATAAAAAATGATCTTTCGTACATTGCACATAGGCCGACAAGGCCATACAATCTTTCACATACACGACATATGTCTACGAGCCTCTAAGAGTACATAAATGTCATAAAGGTCGGTACAGGGTCCCGCCATACTAATCAATAGATGTCCTAATCATACTGACCAAATAAGCAACTCCGGAGCAAATGGAGCACACCAACACCTTCTGCTGAGCTGATAGCCTACTTGGAGGAATCTCGACCTGTCTATCGGGACCTGCTGGCATGAAGCACAACGTCCCAGGCAAAAGGGACGTCACTACAAATAATGTACCGAGTATGTAAGGAATGAAAATCAGTACATAATATAATAGACATGAGACAAACATGGTGTTCAGGACTCGACATGTAAGTCTGAATAACTCCGTGAATTATTAATATGTATAATGCCATGAATATGCATATATATGTCATGCTGTGCATAGGTACATGTGATCATAACATCATCAAGCCTCTGAGGGCATCCCATCATATCATCTCGGCCACTGTGGGCAAAATCATCAATATGTACCAGCTGATTATGTGCTGGTGTGTATATAACGCCATAACCTTTTCCCATATCACATATACATATATTATACATATATATATGCGTATATAATTCCATATGGTCATGGGTCAATGTAAATGGATGCAGTGCATGAGAAGTACATCAATAAAAGCTTTCAGAGTGTCATAAGACCATTATGGCTTTGATTAATATCAAGAAATAAACTTTATCAACTTACATACGTTCTGAGACCCATGAACAGATGATAGAATAATATGACACATAGGAAATCAAGAACATAAGCATCTCTAGTATTTCTATGAATAGAGTCATTTATGGAAATTGTGCATTTGCTTGTTTCGTTTGAGACGTATAGATCATGCCAAAAGAATGAAGGGATAGCCTTAACATACCTGAGCTGATTCTCTTGGCACTCCCTCTAACACACGTCAATTGCAAAAAATGCATAACGACTTATCGAAATAGGGAAAAATCCATATGATATTCTTGATAGCATAGCACGTTATTTCTTATCCGACTAAGATTAACTCCATCAAAAATAACACTAGCAATGATGAACAAACATTAAACCCCTCCATCATCAACTTTGTTGGTCTAAGTTATAAAATGGTAAGAATTCCATAACTTCCTTCTTATTCTTCAAGTCATACTACTAATAAAGAGACCCAACTATGGACTTATCCAATGAGTCTTACATTTAGACAAGACATTCTCAGTGTTATGACTCATTATTCATATGAGTTCCACCTTGGGCTTGGCTTAATGCCATATGGCAGCCCCAAAATACTTCTTATCCAATTAATCCTTACATAATACCACAATTACCCCACAAATAATAAATTATTCACATAATTAATAATTATCTCAAATTACTTAAAATATTGCTCATTTTTAGCACACCTTGTACACCTCTCTATCATGGTCGTGTGGTACCTTGTATGGCACTAGTCCATAAATACCGGATATTTTTGCTCGAGCCATATTTTATCCCAACATGTCAAATTTTGACGAAAATTCATTTTCTTTGATTTTCTTACCCTCTCACCTTCACGAATTTACTCATCATTTGTTTGAAATAGCATAATTCTTATAATGTCAAAAAAATCTCATTCCCGAACTTATGTCAATCAGCTTATGACGAAAATTTAACATACGAAAATGCGGAATGTAACATCTCATTTCCAAGCTTATATCAATTTACTTATGGCGTACTTTCACGTACGAAAACATGGGGTGTAACAGTTTATGGTTATCTACCATTTTTCTCAATATCTTCTCGATTAGTGGCGGCTTCCACAACTCCATTCATTTGCGGCATGTATGATGTGTAATTCTTGTGTTTGATCTTGAAAGTCTCACACATGGATCTCATAAAATCACTGTTAAGGTTGGCGGCGTTGTCGGTGATGATTGATTCTGGTAACCCGAGTCGACAAACAATACTATCCCGAACGAAATCTGCGATAAACTTCTTAGTTATAGCCTTGTAAGATGTGGCTTCAACCCATTTTTTGAAATAGTCTATGGCCACTTGAATGAACATGTGCCCATTTGACGCGGCGGTTCAATTGGACCAATGACATCCATCTCCCAAGCGGAGAAAGACCAAGGTGCACTTGTTGCATTGAGTTCATTGGGTGGAACTCGTATCATTTCAGCATGTATTTGGCATTGATGACACTTTTGGACATACTTGATGCAGTCTGTTTCCAAAGTCATCCAAAAATATCCTGCACTTACTATCTTCTTAGCTAAGACAAAATCGTTCATGTGTGGTCCGCAAGTTCTGGCATGTATTTCTTCGAGCAATTTGGATGCTTCCTTGGAATCGACACACCGTAATAATCCCAGGTCTAGAGTAATTTTGTACAGAATTCCTTCTCTTTGGAAGAAGTGATTGGATAATCTTCGAAGTGTGCGTTTCTGAGTATTTGCGTGCTCCGGGTACTCTCCTTTTTCCAAATATTCCTTGATTTCGTGAAACCATGGATTTCCATCAATCTCCTCTTCAACATGAGAACAATAAGCTGGCTGATTATAAATCCCTACTGGGATAGGATCAATGAAATTCTTGTCTGGGTGTTGTATCATGGAAGATAAAGTGGCCAGTGCATCTGCAAACTCATTCTGGACTCCCGGAACATGTTTGAACTCTATCTTTGTGAATCTCTTCATCAACTCTTGTACATAGTACAAATATGGAAATATTTTGGTATTCTTTGTAGCCTATTCTCCTAAAACCTGATGTACCAGAAGCTCGGAATCTCTAATTACCAGCAATTCCTGAACGTTCATGTCGATGGCTAACATGAGTCCTAAGATGCAGGCCTCGTATTCTGCCATGTTGTTAGTACATGAAAACCTGAGCTTCGCAGATACCGGATAATGTTGGTCTGTTTCTAATACTAAGACTGCTCCAATATCCATTCCTTTGATGTTTGCAGCTCCGTCGAAGAACATTCTCCAACTATCATATGCTTCGGTGATATCTTCTTCTACGAATGATACCTCTTTGTCAGGAAAGTACGTTTTCAGTGGTTGGGTACTCTCCATCTACATGATTTTCTACCAAATGATCTGCCAATGCTTGCCCTTTGACCGCCTTCTGAGTTACATAGATGATGTCAAACTCACTCAATAGTATCTGCCATTTTGCTAACTCTCCTATGGGAATGGGTTTCTAGAAGATGTATTTTAGCGAATCCATCTTTGATATGAGATATATGGTGTAGGCATAGAAGTAGTGCCTCAACTTATGAGATATCCATGTAAAAGCGTAGTAGGTGCCCTCCAACAAAGAATATCGTGCTTCGTAGGGTGTGAATTTCTTACTCAGATAGTATATGGCCTTCTCCTTTCTTCCCGTATCGTCGTGTTATCCCGGAACACAACCAAAAGCCTAATCTAGTACAGATAAATAAAGTAGCAGAGTCTCCCAGGTTCTGGTGGGACCAGACAGGTGGTTTGGATAAATATTCCTTGACCTTGTCAAAGGCTTTCTGGCATTCTTCAGTCCTACTTGCTGCGGCATCTTTCTTCAACATTTTGAAAATCGATTCACAGATCACAGTTGATTGTGATATGAAACGTCTGATATAATTGAGACACCTTATGAAACTCATTACATTTTTCTTGTTCTTCGGAGGTGGCAAATCTTGGACAGCCTTGACCTTTGACGGGTCTAGCTTAATCCCTCGACGGCTGGCGATGAACCCTATAAAATTTCCCAACAGGGACTCCGAAGGCACACTTTTCGGGGTTTAGTTTCAAATTGTATCTTCGAAGTTGGTCAAAATATTTCCTCAAATTTTCTATGTGATATGTACCCTTTTTAGATTTGATGATGACTTCATCCACGTATACCTCTATCTTTGTGTATCATGTCGTGGAAAATAGTTGTCATAGTTCTCATATAAGTGGCTCCATCATTCTTCAGGCCAAACAACATCTTTTTGTAACAATACACTCCCCTTGGTGTGATAAAGGTGTCTTTTCAGCATCCTCTTCATCGATCCAGATCTGATGATATCCCCCGAAGCAATCCACAAAAGATTAGATGTCATGCTTGGCACAGTTTTCCATAAGTATGTGTATATTGGGCAGTGTGAAATTATCTTTGAGACTTGCTCTGTTTAAATCCCAATAATCAACACACACTGTGACCTTGCCATCTTTCTTTAGAACCGGCTCAATGTTGGCCAACCAGGTCGGATATTCAACCACTCTGAGTACCTTGGCTTTGAGTTTCTTGGTGACTTCCTCTTTTATTTTCAAACTCATATCCAACATGAACTTTCTGAGTTTCTTCTTTACACGTGGACACATGGGATTGGTAGGTAGCTTAAGACCATGCAAATATATCCCCATACTCTTTCAAGAACCGGATGCATTCTTCCTTCTCTGATGGTGATAGATGAATGCTTACATGTGTTTCCTTGAATGTTTCAGAATCTCCAAAATTAACTGTTTCAGTCTCATCAAAATTAGACTTAGGCTTGTTTTCAAAATTTTCCACTTCTCTGACAATTTCCTCGGGTATTATATCCTCTTCTAGATCCTCTGAATCACTATCCTTATGTTGCGTTGTCTCATTACATGTCATTGTCGTAGGTCCATCAGGATAAGTAATAATAATGTTGTAGAGGGAAAATGTAAAGGATAATAATAAATACTAAAACAACAATCCATTGATAAAAATTTAAGAACGTCAAAAAAGTGCAGCTCGATGATTCGAACAATTATTTTAAAACAAAATATGCTTAAAACAAAATACTAAAAATGTCTTAGATGCTCATAAAATTGTTTTTTTCTAAAAATAAGTGATGCTAATTGTCAGGCTACCTGGAACTCAACGGGCCCTTGATGGTGCAGCAGTCCAGTTCTTGAGGACAGGTCCCTTTTTCATGGTCTGAATAATAAGGCCTTCCTCCTCCCCCTCCTCCTCAACTATCGGACTACAATCCATGTCTTCATCATGCAGAAACACATTTGTTATGCCAGCTAAAACTTCATCTTATTTTGACCCCCACATTATGTAAACTTGATGGAAAGGCTAGTGCAAATGTGGTACTGGATGATCTAGAGGGTAATAAGGACCACGCCATGGCGGCGACCAATTATGATACTCTTGCCAGGTGTATTCATACTGAAGCCCAAATGTTGTACCATAGCGCTTTAGCTGTATCAGTTTGGTGATCCCCTGGAGATTCTTGCTGAGACCCTTGCTGGGTTCATACCTTGTCCATGAAAATATTCTTTCTATATTACTGCTCCACCATTTGTCTTTCTTAATTGCATTGAAGCGGTCAATATGATGGTATGTTTCTCCACCCAAATTCCTTCTATTCTCGACGACTAGAACAGTCTGATTCGTATAAATGGGATTTCTTCCGTCTCCATGGATAATCACTTCCTCATGTTTTCACTCAAAATTCACGGCCTGATGTAGAGTAGAACCTACGACCCCAGCGACATGTATCCAAGGTCGCCCCAGCAATAGGTTGTAGGTAGAAGATATATCCATTACTTGAAACTCAACATCAAACCAGGTTGGGCCCATCTGTGGGATGAGGTTGATATCTCCAATTGTGTCCCTTTAAAACCCATCAAATTCTTTCACATTCACACTTCCTACTCGTATCTTGTACTGGACTTTACCCAATCTTTTCAGAGTAGTTAGTGGACATATATTAAGACTCGAGCCCCCTTTTATTAGGACTCTGGAGATGAACTTCTCCTCAAATTGCACTTTGATATGTAATGCCCTGTTGTGACTTAGTCCTTATGGTGGCAACTCATCTTCATGAAAAGTGATCTTATGGCTTTCCAACACTTGCCCTACCTTGTTGTCCATTTCTCCACTATTGATGTTAGTGAGTACGTAGACTTCATTCAACACCTTTATCAGGGCATTCCTATGTGCCTCGGAGTTTTGCAGCACTGATAAAATGGATATTAGAGCAGGAGTCTTGTTCAGATGGTCAACCATAGAGTATTCTCTTGCCTGCACCTTTCACAAAAGGCTATCTGGGCCGGTCTCAATGACAGGCGACTTAGATGCAGTTTCTTTGTATGTTCCTCCCAAATACTCGGGTGTATAAACCCTACCGCTTCTGGTCATGCGTTGCGCTGCACATGTTTCTTCCTTTTTTGCTTTTCCTTTCCATCTTGCTTCCAAAACATAATCCCATATCGGTTGGTGTTCGGGAAATCTTGTCACCTCCCGGTGGAACAAGAGCATAAGTCCATGCGGGCATTGAAGAAGTTGAACCTTGAGTGGGATGTAGCTGCAAATCTTTGGGTGGAGCAATTGAATGAACTTGATGAGTTCCGTTCCATGATTACTCCAGTTTGTCCTTGTAAAAGGACAAGAGGAAGTACCTCCATGATAAGTATATCCAGAACAAAGAATTCAAAGAAGGTCACCTTGTCCTTTTATTCAACTCTCGGTTGTGGATGTTTCCGGGATAGCTGAAATCAAAGTGGAGTGGCCCTTTTGAAGTTGTACATGTGACTCCTTTTGTTGCTCTAGATTTGAAAAATAAGAATGGTGAGATATTTAGAGTCAATGGGCACCAGGTGAAGCACTATCTTGGTAAGGTTGATGATGGCCACGTTGTGGCATTGCTCCATTTAAAGTTAATGATGGTAACATGTGTCGTGCCGCGACGTTAAATCAGGCGCTTCTTCGGAGGCCACCCATTTGTTTTTCTTTCTCTTGATTTTCTTTTTTAGATTAGGAATTGTTTGGGGCTGACTGGTACGAAGTGTATGCAGGACTATGGGTGTGCATTGCAGGAAATTTGTAAGGAAAAAATTGGCTAAGTGTTGAAATTGTGCAGACCACACCAGAATTATGCGGACCGCACCAGAATTATGCAGACCGCACAACCACTTTGCGGCCGTACAATTCTGTGTGCGGTCGCACAACTGGAAGATAGAAAATGCAAAGTCTCTCAAGTTTGACCTGACAAAATTTTGTGGACCGCAAGATCTATGCGGCCGCAGTCAATTTTATGCGGACCGCATTACCATTTCAAGGAGTAGGTAAGGAGTAAATTGTGCGGCCGCACTCAGGTAAGTTAGTGGGCCAGCTAGTTCAAAGTATAAATAGGACTTTTCTACACTTTTCACACTTTACAAACTTTGACCTTTTGAGACCAACCTAGCACAGTACACACTCACTTTGCTCTCAGTCTTCTCTCATTTCATCAAGTGTGAATCTTAGTTGCATATTCATTACTGGTATGTTAATTGCAATGCTTTAGATTAGTCTTTTTGTTTTTCTTTGTTTTAGTTTTTTTTTAATCTAGGGTTAGGTTCATGCCTAAATTGTCAATAGACAGTCAAATCTTGCTTAGCATCATGTGGGTAGTGTTTTAAATGCTAAATGGGGCCTGGATTAGTTGATATTCATGCTTAATTTCTAAGAACCATGTCTAATTAGTGAAAACCCTTGTATTAATCGTAAGTTAGTGCCGCTGTAATTTGAATTATGCAGTCGCGCACACTTTTGTGCGTTCTGCACTAGGGTATGTGGCCGCATACATTTTTGTGCAGTCTACAGTACCATAATGATATTGTGCGGTCGCACTCAATTTTGTGCGGTCAAGAGTAGATGTTTGCATCCGCACTCAATTTTATGCCGTCCGCACAGTTCAAACTTCAGAGACCCAGTAAAAAAATATGCACCTCAATCAAAATTGTGCGGTCCATAATGGGTTTGTGCGGCCGCACTCAATTTTGAATGGTCGCACTGAGGTAACTTCAGAGACCCTAGTAATCCAAACCTAGAGTTATGCGCCACACTCTTTTTTTTTTGCAGTTCGCACTGGGCATTATGCGGTCACACTCATTTTTGTGTGGTCCGTACTGGGCATGTCACGACGTTAAATCTGAACCAGTCTTGATGGCGCCTATCGTGGAACTAGGCCAGCCAAAACCACACTCATACGGTAATAATCTACCATTTTCATCAATACTAAACTGATAAACCATAACTGTTTCTTTTAAACATTTTTAAAACAGTTAAAGCTACACCGAATATTAAATACAACGCCCCCCCCCCCCATCCTGGAGTCACTAGTCATGAGCATCTACATAAAATATACAACTAAAAATAAAATAATAAACTCTATAATAGTAAGCAGGAGAGAGAAGGACTGCGGACGCGTGCATCTACCTCGCAAAATCTCTGAGAAGTCTTTGGAACAGATACACAACTCACTCCGCTCTAACACCTGGATCTGCACACGAGGTGCAGGGAGTAATGTGAGTATTCCAATTCAGTAGTAATGAAAATAAATCAAGTCTAAGCAGTAAGAAACACATAACAATCAAATCATCAGTTCACAATATGCACATCCTTTCTTTCCAACAATGTATACGTTAAATCATCACGCTTAAAAGATGATATCAGTAAAATCATTTGAAAATATACTTGCCAATAGTTTCAACATAACTTTCAAGAAGTTGTGTAAAAATGATAAAAGTCATAAAAAGCCCCTCGGGCAAAACATATTTCATAAGTTCAGAGTGAAAGTGGTAAAATCATAAGTAGCCCCTCGGGCAAAAACATGTATCAGAACCTGCCCCTCGGGCATGCCTCACAGTTACTCATAATTAGCTCCTCGGGCATACCTCATAGCCACTCATAATCAGCCCCTCGGGCATACCTCACAACCACTCATTCCTCCCAGTCACTCGTCACTCAGCACTCGGCACTCGCACTCAGTACGTAGCTGCGCTCACTCGGGTTGTGTACAGACTCCAGAGGGGCTCCTTCAGCCCAAACGCTAATATCAAGCCACCTCGTAGCGTATTATATCCTCAAAATCAGGCCCTCGGCCTCACTCAGCCAGCAACTCTCAAAATCCCCTCGGGCGTATCAGTAAAACTGGGTACTCGACCCAAAAACATCATTTTATATCTCAAAAAAATGTAAATAAGGCTGAGTTTCAAAATCAGTTAAACATAACATGACTGAGTGTAAATCATAAGTCAACACAGTGAGGAAAAATTGTGGTAAAAAGAAAAGGCCCCAAAGGGTCTAAAAAAGTCGGCACGAGGCCCCAAACATGGTTTATAGCCCAAATAAATCAATAGTTTTAGAACACAATTTAACATATGATTTAGAGTAAAAATACGAAACTCAATAGTTGTTGCGGAGAGGACCAAGTACAATCCAAAAGTTAGTGCACGCCACATACTCATCATCCGATATGTGCGCCATTCCGAAAACAATGAGAAATACGAAGTCCGGGGGTTACATACCCTCAGGACAAGATTTATATCCATTACTTACCTCTAACGGGCCACAATGCTAATCTACGATGATCTTGCCCTTCAAATCGGCTCCCGATTGCTCTGAATATAACCAAACCCATATTAGCATCATCAATATAAGCTAAAGGAACCAAACCCAATTGAAAACTATCAATTTAGACACAATTCTCGAAATTTGGCCAAACTCGAGCCCCGAGCCCACATTTCGGAATCCGATAAAAATTACATCAAAAGAATCTTTATCCTCCCACGAGTCCGTACATACCAATAACATCAAAATCGAATCACAATTGCCCACTCAAATCACCAAGAGAAATTTCTAAATTTTTCCTCCAATTTTTCCAAAATTTTCTACGTAATTCCTCAAATTGCATGGTGAAAATCAAGACAAATTCATGAAATTAAACAAAAAATGATTGAGGAACACTTACCAAAAGCATCCCGCTGAAAATCTCGTCCAATATTTCCTTCCCCCGAGCCCTCAAATGGCAAAATGAGTTATGGCCAAGAACCCCCGAAATTAGAACTTAAATTGTCTGCCCAGACTTTTACTCTGTGCGATTTCGGAAAAAGGCACGCGGTCGAGAAGAACAAAATGCTGCCCAACCAAACTAACTCTATGCGGTCGCAGAAAAAACTATGCGATAGCGAAACACCACTCCTCACAACATTGGGATCGTGACCAGCTCTATGCGATCACATAAAACAATTCCATCCTCTTACTGCCACTCTCAGACCTACTATGCAAACGCAAACATCTCCACGCGAACGCAGTGACCACTCTGCTCTACCCTTCGCGATCACACTCCTACCTACGCGATCCCACTTCAAAAAATCCGCATGGCCTCAAATTACTCTACGCGATCGCGGATGAACTCACGCGATCGCAATGAACAAATCATTGCTGCTAAAACACCAGAAAAACCAGCAATCTCCCAAAGACCAAAAATGTCCGTTTGAGCACCCGAAATACACCTGAGGCCCCCTGGGATCTCAGCCAAACCTAACAACATATCCATAACATCATTCAAACTTATTCGAGCCTTCGAAACACCAAAAACAACACAAAATACCAAAATCACATCAAATTCAAGCCTATGAACTTTGGAATTTCTAAATTTCGCCAAAGATGCTGAAACCATCCAAAACACGTCCGATGGACCTGAAATTTTGCACACATATCCAAAATGACATTATGAACCTTCTCCAACTTCCGCAATTCCATTCCAACCTCGACATCTTATTTTCCACTGCTCACCGAAAATCGCCAAAAACTAACTATCGCCAATTCAAGCCTAATTCTACACCGGACATCAAAACCACATTCCGAACACACTCCCAAATACCAAATCACCTAAAAATCTATCCAAACCATAAAATCTGCATTCCGAGTTCGTTTACCAATAATTCAACTTCCGATTGATTTTTCCAACTTTTGAACCAAGATAAAAGGCTAAGTGCCTCATTTCTCTCCAAAAATAGCTCCAAAACCGAGCCAACTAATCTAACACAACGTAATGAAGCTGAACCACATATAATGAATCAGAAACGGGGGAACTAGGGCTAAACTCTCGGAACGACCGGCCAGGTAGTTACATCATCCCCCATTTAAACATACGTTCGTCCTCAAATGTGCCAAGAGTTGTTCTCCAACACCATCGAACTGTCGCGTAGCCTTCCATACATATACTCGGGGGTTATCCCATGTCACCCTATCCCATATAGGTCCAATAGCACAATACAGTTCAAATTTCGAAATCCAACCTGACCCATAAACCTTAGAACGAAATTTCCACTTATGAAGTAATATTCAAGATCGAAATTCCACAACTATAAAGTGAACAAGTCTTAACATGATGGATCAAGCCATATCCATAACCCAAGATGCAATCACACAATATATCGCATGACTCAAACACTCGTGGCAATAACTCCTAATCACCATAGATGCTCAATACAACCCAATACCGGTACATAACCTCTCATCAAGAAATTCCTCGCTCTAATACTTTTATATACTGCTGATGATGAAGGAAACATGTAGAAACTAACAACCATTCGTCCGATCAGTCAGACATGAAGCTCCCCCTTCCCAAACAGGAATTATAGAATATTTCTAGGCCGACTCCCGATATTTATCCTTCCAACTATGCTGGAGACAATTCTAAAAATATTCATTCTAGATCCAGTCACCTCTTCTCATCCATCACGACCACTCCGATGACATTACACACTGATATAATTTGAAGCCAAAACATGTGCAAGTCGTGCACTTAATAGCAACATCCCAATGTAATCAAATTATATAAAAGATTCACACGAGAGGACTATCCTGCCACTAACAATTACCATCACAACATCATGCTAAAATCCTGGCACACGTCGCAAAAACCAAAAACACACGAATTCAATACCAAAGGTCATACCCTTACATAACTCCGCTACACTGCACGATCTCATCCAAACGCTGGTCTACTTGAAATATTTCAAGCCACCTTGCCCAAAATCAATAACCATTCGAAATTCGACATCAAGTAATTAAAGTGAATTTCCATAACCACGGGAAAATGGGATGATACCATGCCACATGAATCAGAAAGAACATAACCAGTATGTATCAACCTCGCAATACCCAATTACTTACCTTACTCAAATCTAGCTATAAGGCCCAACTAGAACCGCACCATATGTGCATATAACCAATAATCACAACTCCTCGCAACACCGAAGGGTAACTCATACATCACTCCAGAAAACGAATAAACTCAATGACAATCGAATGGTACATTCCTCAACAATAGAAATTCGCAGCTAACAAATCCGACCCGGTGCACAAAACACACCCATTCTGGCCTACCAATAACCCTAAAGCAACTCTGGTCACTCACAACAGATAGATAACTCACCAAAAAGTTCAAAATGACTGAACCATGGTTCATACTAACATCTGACTAGCTTGCTCGCATCTTCACAGTTCACTATCACAAAATAACTTGTTTATGAGAACTCTCAATCTCGAAGTCCATGAAGAGCATGGATTACTATATCCGATCCTAACCCCACCGCTCGAATATTTAGCACATCTCTAATACTCATTCATTCCGCGAAGGATACCCCTATAATTCTTCCGTGTCACCAAGCAACCTTGAATATCAGTAGTCGATCCAACAAGAGAACGTCGAAGTACCAATGAAGTACCCTTAGCTCCACACATGACCTTTCTGAAATGTATGCCCTCATCAAGCCACCCAACAGTGTTATCATCTACCTAGCCATCTGAAGCTGTAAATGCTGCCTAAGAATTTTTACCTCCCTTCAAGAACTGAACCGTGACCCCACATATGCAAATCTCGACTCTACCCAACATATCGCATACGCCATGCCATCCTAAGGTAATTATGGGAACTTTATATTCCCTTTCGAGCCACAAGCAACTACGTACCCAACTAGCCAAGAACTTACATTTGATCCCATTTAGAAGCAAAATCACTATACATCACCTGCACCTCATGCTAGAAGAAAATATGCATCTTTAACTGAGGTAGAAACCATCAGGAACTATCCGAAATCCCATTTGTGCAACACCAAACCATTAGGACTGAATCCATTCTAACTAAACCAAGCTACGCAGGCCACCAAAAATCCAAGAGCATTGCGAAGAAACACCTATAAAAACTCATTACCTCATGAACACCCAAAGAACTAATCGTATCCCTTACCATGCCGATCCGACCTACTACCAAGTTGTCTTATTTACCCAAGTTTCTTCCGACTTACCTTCAAATTGATATTTCTCCTTGCCGTAATACCACAATTTTAAACCCATACTCACCTCACGATACCCAAGCTTAACATCATACCACCTAAGGCTCGTAAGCCGCTGAATACTCTCTCAAATATCCTCAAAAGTATCACATTGAAAATACTTACCCTGAAGAGACTTCTTGCAAAACTAAAGTCATTATGTCACCTTTTTTTATACTGATATGTAGAATCCATGATGGTGTAGAAATGTCACAAGTCTTGACACCCTCCAAATCTCAATTACACTGACCAATTAGACAGAATCGACCTGACCTGTTTACACACTAACATACTAGGAAAGTAATCCACACACTTGAAGCAACAAGCAAATTTATACACTGCACCCACTACACCTCTTACAATTACAACTCAATCATTCAATAGAATCCATTTACCCATAGAATACATTACAACCTATATCGAAGAAATTTCCGTTACTCGGGTCATTCCCAGATTCCACCTTTGCACATCATAACTGATCCACCAATATACCTCGAACTGAAACCAATACAACTCATAATCGTGCAATAAAATTATCGTTAACAGAATCCCCCACTTGGCTCAAAGCGAACGATCAAGACAAATAATAACTCACAATGCCCATAATAACACAACCCGTATAACAGTTCAAGTTATCTGCAAATCTCGCATTCACCATTGTTATAGTCATGCCAACTTCCACAAGCGATCTAAACTCAAATTACAACGTATATCATTTACTAGTATAAAAGAACTTACTACAGAACAACATAAGGATCACACACCCCAGGACAACCTGCAGGAGATACCCCTGCCCGCTTAGCCTCAAACTGCTATCTCTCTATACACTTATGAAGACAATAACTATCACGCAATCACTACACCCTTCTGTATCTAAACAAAAACAACGCCTACCCTTGAGGCATCACAATACGCAGTAAGAACCTGATGCTGATGGCAGAACTAACACTGGAGTGGTGGTCAACGAAATCTTGAGCTTCTGGAAGCTCTACCCACACAAGTCTGACCACATGGATACCCTCACCGGACACCATGTGTCCCAAGAATGCTACTGAATCGAGCCAAAATTCACACTCGGAGAACTTTGCATAGAGCCTTTCCTCCCTAAATCCTTATAATGCCATCCTCAAATACTGAATATGCTAATCCTGGCTATGCGTATATGCTAGGACGCCATCAACGAATACAATAACAAGGAGTGCTAATACGGCTGGAATACACCGTTAAGCAAATACATGAACCCTATTGGGGCAATGATCAACCCAAAAGACATTACAAGGAACTCATAATCCAATAGAAAGATCCACTTCAATCCACAACTAAACAACATGAGAGGTCTTACAATACACTCACAACTCGAAGCCATACACCAAACCGAGACAGAAATCAAACACTCAATAGTTCATGCCACATTTCTAGCCAACCCTTTTGTCATAATCAAACAACCTGAACACAGCTAACCATCAAATCACACTCACCATGTAGCCATCTAGTCACTAATTCTCATCAATAAGAACACGAACGGACATATAAGTCCCCAAATGCACGACACACATAATCGAAGTCTTAGCATTCAAGCCACAGAATGAATCCGGCCTCAAGTCCTCCAGACTGGCCCATTACCAACATGCCAAAATCACATCTCATCCATGGAAGTCACAAGTCGTGGATGCACAAATAATACAAAGCGCTCTCGTGCGCGTTCGAGTACATGGAAGGAATCCAAGAGTTACGCTCTTGGCTGAAATAAATGGATTTGCACGACAAGAATTCAAGAATGTGAGATTTTCCTAAGGGTTCTGTAGCCTCTCGAATATAAGTACAGACGTCTCCGTACCGATCCGCAAGACTCTACTAAACCTTCTCATGATCGGTGAGTCCTATGTAATCTAGCGCTCTGGTACCAACATGTCATGACCTCAAATCTGAACCAGTCATGATAGCGCCTATTGTGGAACTAGGGAAGCCAAAACCACACTCATACCGTAATAATATTCCATTTTAATCATTACTAAAATGATAAACCATAACGATTTTTTTAAACATTTTTAAAATAGTTAAAGCTACACCTGATATTAAATACAATCCTCGAGATCCCGGAGTCACAAGTCATGAGCATCTACATAAAATATACAACTAAAAAGAAAATAATAAACTCTATAATAGTAAGCAGGAGAGAGCAGGACTGCGGACGCGTGCAGGTACCTTGCAAAATCTCCGACAACTCTTTGGAACAGATACAAAACTCACTCCGCCCTAACACCTGGATCTGCACAGAAGGTGCAGGGAGTAATGTGAGTACACCAACTCAGTAGTAATGAAAATAAATTAAGTCTAAGCAGTAAGAAACACATAAAAATCAAATGATCAGTTCTCAATATGCACAACCTTTCTTTCCAACAATGTATACGTTAGATCATCACACTTAAAAACCGATCTCAGTAAAATCATTTGAAAATATACTTGCCAATAGTTTCAACATAAATTTCAAAACGTTTAGTGTAAAAATGATAAAAGTCATAAAAATCCCCTCGGGCAAAACATATTTCATAAGTTCAGAGTGAAAGTGGTAAAATCATAAGTAGCCCCTCGGGAAAAAACATTTATTAGAACCTGCCCCTCGGGCATGCCTCACAGTTACTCATAATTAGCTCCTCTGGCATACCTCATAGCCACTCATAATCAGCCCCTCGGGCATACCTCACAACTACTCATTCCTCCCAGTCACTCGGCACTCAGCACTCGGCACTCGCACTCAGTAGGTAGTTGCGCTCACTCGGGTTGTGTACAGACTCCAGAGGGGCTCCTTCAGCCCAAACGCTAATATCAAGCCACCTCGTAGCGTATTATATCCTCAAAATCAGGCCCTCGACCTCACTCAACCAGCATCTCTCAAAATCCCCTCGGGCGTATCAATAAAACTGGGTACTCGACCCAAAAACATCATTTTATATCTCAAAAAAATGTAAATAAGGCTGAGTTTCAAAATCAGTTAAACATAACATGACTGAGTGTAAATCATAAGTCAAAACAGTGAGGAAAAATAGTGGTAAAAAGAAAAGGCCCCAAAGGGTCTAAAAAAGTCGGCACGAGGCCCCAAACATGGTTTATAGCCCAAATAAATCAATAGTTTTAGAACACAATTTAACATATGATTTAGAGTAAAAATACGAAACTCAATAGTTGTCGCGGAGAGGACCAAGTACAATCCAAAAGTTAGTGCACGCCACATACTCATCATCCGATATGTGCGCCATTCCGAAAACAATGAGAAATACGAAGTCCGGGGGTTACATACCCTCAGGACAAGATTTATATCCATTACTTACCTCTAACGGGCCACAATGCTAATCTACGATGATCTTGCCCTTCAAATCGGCTCCCGATTGCTCTGAATATAACCAAACCCATATTAGCATCATCAATATAAGCTAAAGGAACCAAACCCAATCGAAAACTATCAATTTAGACACAATTCTCGAAATTTTGCCAAACTCGAGCCTCGAGCCCACATTTTGGAATCCGATAAAAATTACATCAAAAGAATCTTTATCCTCCCACGAGTCCGTACATACCAATAACATCAAAATCGAATCACAATTTCCCACTCAAATCACCAAGAGAAATTTCTAAATTTTTCCTCCCATTTTTCCAAAATTTTCTACGTAATTCCTCAAATTGTATGGTAAAAATCAAGACAAATTCATGAAATTAAACAAAAAATGATTGAGGAACACTTACCAAAAGCATCCCGCTGAAAATCTCGTCACTCATAATCAGCCTCTTGGGCATACCTCACATTCACTCATTATCAGCCCCTCGGGCATACCTCACAGCCACTCATGCCTCCCAATCACTCGTCAGTCGGCACTCGGCACTCGCACTCAGTAGGTACCTGCGCTCTCTAGGGGTATGTACAAACTCTGAAGGGGCTCCTTTAGCCCAAGCGCTAATATCAAGCCACCTCGTGGCGAATCATATACTCACAATCAGGCCATCGGCCTCATTCAGTCAGCAACTTCCAAAAGCCCCTTGGACGTATCAGTAAAACGGGGTACTCGACCCAAAAACATTATTTCATATCTCAAAACAGTGTAAATAAGGCTGAGTTTCGAAATCAGTTAAACATAACATGACTGAGTGTAAATCATAAGTCAACACAGTAAGGGAAAATAGCGGTAAAAAGAAAATCCCACAAGGGGTCTAAACAAGTCAGCACGAGGCCCCAAACATGGCTTATAGCCCAAATACATCAATAGTTTTAGAACATAATTTAACATATGATTTGGAGTAAAAATACGCAACTCAATAGTTGCTGCAGAGACGACCATGTCCAATCTAAAAGTCAGTGCACGCCACATACTCGTCATCCGACATGTGCGCCATTCCAAAAATAGTGAGAAATACGAAATTCGGAGTTCCATACCCTCAAGACAAGATTTGTAGCCATTACTTACCTCTAACGGGCCACAATACTAATTTGCGATGCTCTTGCCCCTAAAATCGGCTCTTGATTGCTCCGAATCTAACTAAAACCATATTAACAACATCAATATACGCTAAAGGAACAAAACCCAATCGAAATCTATCAATTTAGACACAATTCTCGAAATTTGGCAAAACCCGAGCCCAGGGCCCACGTCTCGGAATCTGATAAAAATTACATCACAAGAATCGTTATCCTCCCACGAGTCCGTACATACCAAGATCATCAAAATCGGACCACAATTGCCCACTCAAATCACCAAAAGAAATTTCCAAATTTTTCCTCACATTATTCCCAAATTTGCTACTTAATTCCTCAAACTGCATGGTGAAAATCAAGACAAATTCTTTAATTTAAACCAAAAATGATTGAGCAACACTTACCACAAGAATCCCACTGAAAATATCGTCCAAAATCTCATTCCCCCGAGCTCTCAAATGGAAAAATGAGTTATGGCCAAGAACCCCTGAAATTAGAACTTAAATTGTCTGCCCAGACTTTTACTCTGTGGGTTCGCGGAAAGAGGCACGCGATCGCGAAGAACAAAATGCTGCCCATTCAAACTAACTCTATTCGGTCGCAAAAACAACTATGTGATCGCGGAACACCACTCCTCAAAACAATGTGATCGCATAGAACAATTCCATCCTCTTACTGCCACTCCCAGCCCTACTATGTGAATGCAAACATATCCACGCGAACACAGTGACCACTCTGCTCTACCCTTCACGATCGCAGTCCTACCTACACGATCGCATTTCATAAAATCCACCTGGCTTCAACTTACTCTACGCGATCACGGATGAACTCATGTGATCGCAATGAACAAATCATTGCTGCTAAAACACTAGAGAAACCAGCAATCTCCCAAAGACAAAAACTGTCCGTTTGAGCATCCAAAAATACACCTGAGGCCCGCGGGACCTCAACCAAACCAACCAGCATATCCCATAACATCATTCAAACTTAGTCGAGCCTCCGAAACACCAAAAACAACGCAAAAACACCAAAATCACATCAAATTCAAGCCTATGAAGTTTGAAATTTCTAAATTTTGCCAAAGATGCCGAAACCATCCAAAACACGTCCGATTGACCTAAAATTATGCACACATATCCAAAATGACTTACCAACTTGCTCGACCTTTGGGAATTCCATTCCAACCATGACAGCCTATTTTCCACTGCCGACCGAAAATCGCCAAAAACTAACTTTCGCCAATTCAAGCATAATTCTACATTGGACACAAAACCATATTCCAAACACACTCCTAACTCCAAAATCTCTTAAAAAAGCTATCTGAACCATAAATACGCATTTGGAGGTCATTTACCAGTAAGTCAACTTCTGGTTGACTTTTTCAACTATTGAACTAAGATAAGAGGCTAAGTGCCTCATTTCTCTCCAAAAATCGCTCTGAACCCGAGCCAAGCAATCTAACACAATGTAAAGAAGCTGAACCACATATAATGAAGCAAAAATGGGGGAAATGAGGCTAAAATCTCAGAACGACTGACCGGGTCATTACAGGGCAGTACGCGGTTGCACTCACTTTTGTGCAGTCCGCACTAACCCTTTATAAGAATTGTATAATGCACTTTCAATCTTTATTCTATATACATTGTGATCTCCAATTCTAACTGATTTTCACTGCTCGCACGTTCAAAAAAATGGTTCGTTCACGTGTCAGAGGAGATACATCCAAAGGGAGGGAAGAACCCTCCCGAGGCCTGTGTCGAGACAAACCCAACCTACCACTCTCAGTTCAAAATATCATAAGCAAGAAAACCACAGTTAGTAGACCACCTTCTGAACCTTCAGACACCAGTGAGCACCTCCCATCCAGAGAAGCTTCGGAGGGTAACTCCATGCAAGCACAACCGGAAGATTAATCACAATAATTCCCAAGGAAACTCCAACTGGTCAATGAATCAACTTCCTTCTCTAGTTCTTCTTAAGGTTCGGAGCGGGGTAGTCAAGCATCTGAGCCCTCTCCCCCACCTCCTACAACTAATCCCACTAACTTGGATAATGATGATGAGGTCCCGGACGATGGGAGAGGGGGTGATACTACCGTTGAGGGATTGGAAAGATCAAGGAGGCCAAAGTTATGAGAAGACAAATTCGCCAGTGCCAAGGCCTATTCCAAATATAGAGAATGGTGGTCATAAATTTCACTCACTCTTGAGCGATAATTCTTGACAAAATATCCGAGCAAGCGCAACCCCAATATCCTCAAGAAATTCCAAGAACGAAAAGGATGGAAATGGTTCACCTCCAGTATGCAAGATGCAAATGAGAACCTGGTCAAAGAGTTCTGTGCCAACGTTGCTCACATAAGCACAAAGGTGAAAAACGTTTTAAATTTAAAAATCTGCTTTGATGCCTAAGCACTGAACCAATTTGTGGGATTTGAGGAGGTATAGGTAATGCAATATTTGGAGAAGCTAGCTATGGGTGATGCAGTTCGCCCTTGGCTAGCTGAGATGCTGGAAATCCCAGGGAAAACACCTCTATGGATCACAACAGGGGTTCAAATAGTCTGATTCACCCTAAACTTTGAAGCAAAAGGGTGGCAAACATTCGTGTGCAGCCATCTTGATCCATGCCTCCATAAAAAAATCCTACCAATTCCCCGTGCTTAGTGGCTTCCATCATGGCCGGGTATCCTATAAATGTTGAAGACTTGATAGCTTACAACATTTCCAATGTGGTCCAGAAGAAGGAGAGGTCATATCCCTACCCCAATTTCCTCACAGAGTACTTCAAAGATCAAGGGGTGGAATCGAGGCACTTTGATGTAGAGGTGAAGGCAAAGAAGCCTTTTTTCATGGTACCACCTTCAGGGAGCTAAAAACCCTAAGTTCAAGGGTAAAGCTACTACCTCTACTGGCCAGTCTAAAAAGCCATCAGTAGTTGTTACTGGTTCTATTGTTGAGCCCTCAATAGCAGCCGGTACTTCCACCGGAACAACAACCATGCCCCTTTCATCCTTTGGACCATCTACTTCAGCTAGACTATTAGTGCCATCCTCAGTGCCATCCTCATCTACTTACCCTCAGAGTGCGTTGCGAGTCTCTCAAACACTGGTGAGTCTCAACAACTAGATGCAGGCAACTACCACGAAGCTGACTGCCATATCCAGTGTTGTTGCAGCATAATCATCATCCCTAGTAGAGTCTCATGTACCTCCATCAATGGAGGAATCATTGAAGAAAATTCTGGACAACCAGAAGGTCATCCTAGAGACTCTAGATACGCATGGGAGAGTAATCAAGAATTTGGGGAAACAGGTCAAAAAGATGCGGAAGACTCACGCATCAAAGGAGTCGGTGGACAAGGTGCGCAAAGATGTTGAAAAGATTACTTATGTCGGAGATCTTCCATTGGACCTACTCATGGAGCAGTCAGTCCCAACAGCATATGCAGCAGTGCAAGAGACATTAGAGGCAGCAACCAGCCAGTCTGAGGAGCCGGCTGTAACTACACATACTGCTGAGGATTTGATACAGATGCTCAGCAACCCAATAGTCCCTCAGCTAGGAAATGTTGAGATACATTTAGAGAAGACAGAGGGTGCTGAGGACACCACACAGGCTGAGGACCATATGCAGACTGAGACTACATAGGGAGTTTTCTTTACACTCTACCCTTTTCCTTGTTCTTATTTTTTATTAGTATTGAGGACAATGCTTATTTCATTTGGGGGGTGGTTCATATTGATTGACATTGACATTTGGTATGTCATAACTATTACACTATTTTTTCTTTATCTTTATTTTCTCTGTGGTATGTATATATTCTTCCCCATTTAATGTATATATTCATTTCCCTTATGTATATATTCTATTTACTTCATTTTTTATATTCAGTTTACCTTCCATAGTTTACTTCATAACTTCTTTAGTTTAATTTTCCTTAGTAGCATAACTTCTTATTTACTTTAGTAGCTTCTTTTTAATTTGTTAGCTTCTTTTTACGTTTTGTGTGAACAATAAGCCTTTGGTTTTCTTAATGCCACGGTTCTTTCCAAAGGCAAATGTTGTGGGAACAGGGTGGCTCTTCCCAACGATGGATGGAGTGACAACCTTCTTAAGGGATTGAGTCAGTTTTCTTTTATGTTTTAGTAAATATAGTAGTAATGAATAAAAGTGTCTCAACTAGGCTTCACTTGGTACTAACACATTTACCTCCAAACTTATGGTTAGAAACAAAGTTGTTGGCATTAACTAGCTCTAGTTGTGACCTTTAGACTCTTGGGTTGATTTAAACAATCATCGAGTGGTTCAAACGAGCCATTTGTGATTTTCAATCATAGCTAGGGTTGTTGTGGGCCCTCGACTCTATTCTCTTTAACAATCCAGCATCTTGAGAGATGAGATATTTAATTGCAATTCCAAGTTCTCGTGGCAATAAGTAGAAGTTTCCCCGAATGTTTGTCTAGGAGATATTCTAAGTGTTGATCTGTAAGGACCCGTAAAATTTTCTTGTTTAAAAATAATGCCGAACAAGTCCCCGAGTTCTTTTATTGTGGGAATCTTTGAAACAGACCTGAACTTAGTAGAAAGTACCCCGAGACTTGAAGAATGTGACTTTCCAAAAAGTAGGTGCTATGCAATGCACTATGCGATCACACAACATGTATGCGGACCGCAATGGTTGCATACATAGGCAGAATACTGCCCCATTTAAAGTCAACTATTAGGTCTAGTATGCGATTGCACAACGTGTATGCGGACCGCACAATTGGTGCATACCTGGGCAGTGTGTTCTGGATTTTTGGCCCATCTTGAGGGCCATTATGCGGTCAGATTTGCGAACCGGATGTCAGGAATGCGATCGCATTCCTGAACGCATTCTTGTGTCGGGCCCTATTTTTTTCTAATTTTTAAAACCCGACCCCAGTTCATTTAAACACCCCTCCCATTCATTTTTAACCATTTTCTAAAAAAAATTAGAGAGAGGGGAGAGAGGGTTCTTGAGAGAGAAAGCTTCACCTTTACCAGTTGGATTTTCAAAGTCACTCAGGCCCGAAAATTTCAAGTAATCATCTTCTTCTTCATTCTAACAGGTAAGAATCCCCAAACCATTTTCATTAGTTTTCTGATTTTAAACAAAAGGGGGACTCTCATGAAATGATTCTTCAAAATATAAGTTTATACCTTGCATGCATTGTTCATTAGTGTCCATAATCTAGTAAGAGGAAACGGGTTGGGGTAAGGTTCACAAATAAGGGGTTGGCAACCTAAGGGGGGAGTCATATAGTTGTTGATAAATGCTTAAAAGGGTTCAAATTGTATGCATGGCTCTCGATTCTGAGTTGAATATGTTTAATTGTGAACTAGATTGACGGTACTAGTCGGTCCGTGATTTGTGAGTAAACGTTGGAAAGGAATTTCAACCCCAGGTATGTATGGCTAACTTTAACCTTCGTAGAATCCTCTTGTTGGGTTAGAGTGTGTGGTATGTGTACCTTGTTCGGAAATATGTGAATTGACTTTTCAAACGTGTTAAGACGTGAGACTTTACTCTCTGATTCTTCTTGGTTGATTGTCATGCTACAGTGCTGTATGAAGTTGTAAAAGGTGCTTGATGGGAAATAAATGAAAGATTGATAACGTGCTCAAATGTGGTAATGTGTAAAACAGTTGAAATCCATACGTGGAAAGTAATGAAAAAGAGTATTGTGAAACATTGTAACTGAATTGAGCGAATGTGGCAACACCGTGTCCATGAAATTTCTACTCGATAGATGTTATGGTTCCTTGGGACAAAATAAATGAGTGGTTGATATGAATCTGTATTCCTTGATTTGGTGATTTTTGTGATACAGTTGTTTGTGATTGTGCTGTGAATTAAAATTTTCAGGCAGGGTCGGGTTGCGCGCCGCAACACGAAGTAATAAGGATGATGGGTTGTGGTGATAATGGTTGACGAGGTAATAAGGGTGGCCGAGGTAATAAGGATGAAATGTGATCGTTATCACTGCTTAAATGAAAAGCTATAAGCTCTTGAATATGATGATGTTGAAAGGGAAAAAGGAGAGATTGTACATCTTGTTTGATTCTGGTTGTGTCCTTGTACGTGCATCTATTAATTGGTTCTATTGTTGCTCCTTAAGTGTCTATTGCTTGATTGTACTTGGGATAAAGTTTGTTTATACATACTAGTACTATTCCACAGTACTAACATCCCTTTTGCCGTGGGTGCTACATCTTTTATATGGATGTAGGCGGATCCATAGCAGGTTTTTCACTCGCCGTTAGTGGTGCCTTCTCCTCATCCTTTTCAGTTGTACTGGTGAGCCCCACATCCTCTCAGGGCCATGTGTAGTTCATAACATCTCCTTTTGAGTATACTATGTATTGTAAGGTATAGCCGGGGCCTTGTTTCCGGCAAGTATTGTATAAGTCCCTAGTACTCTTAGAGGTTCCGTAGACACTACGTGTGTGTATATGTATATTTTGGGTGGTGATTGTATGTATTTGTAATCGTGTTCAGTATCAGAAAGTGGCATATCTAATATGCATGAATTGGACTTAATGTGGTAATCATGCACTTCTAAGATTGTCTCACCGTCCCACATAAATAATGTATGCTATAAACACGGGGAAGCGTGTTGGGTGGGAAAGGCAAATGAGGTTCGCTTGACTGGGGGTCACTCGGTCGAGTGCCGGTCGTGTCCCTCGAATTTTGGGGCGTGACATGATAGACTTGAGAAATGATTATAGGCTCTCCATGATCCAATTTGAAACTTGGAAACATGCATAGCCTACCAATGTTATATCCCTATTCAACCCCTTTGAGCCGAAGGCCTTTTTCTTTCAATAACCACGTTACAAGCCTTTATCTGTTTTGTAATGACCCTCTCTTGGCACCCAATCATTCCTTAGCATTCTTGAACAACAATTGGCAAAAGCATAAGTTTATGGGAGAGACGAGGAGTTTGAAAGTGATAAAAGTTACAAAGAAGAAAAACAAATGAAGAAAAGGGAAGGCAAAGAAAAGAAATAAAAGCCAAAAAAAAAATTCAAAAAGAAAGTGAATAAGGCAGAAAGTTGAAGGGATGCAAATAAAACAACGATAAAAGGCATGGATTAAATAGAAATGGAGAAAAATGAATGCCATGATCAAGAAAGAGTGACATTACGTCTTTATTGTTCCCCCGAGGATGAGGAAAATGACTGAAAGAGTCGAGAAAGTATGAGCCGAAAAGAAAAAATGGAGTGCTTAAGGAAAGATGAAACCATCATATGATTTCAAGCTCTATAGGAAATCAAGTTGAGTGAGCTTACATTAGTGGTTATTTACTAAGGGGTAAGCTTATGGTACTTAAAGCCGGACTTGTGACATTCTTTTGAGAGAGATGAGTGAACTTCTTCACAATCCTTATTTCGAATGTTACATTCTAAAGTGAGATTTTCTCATGGAGAGTAGAGGAGGAGGAGTCTGGAATCCATAATGACCTGTGTGATTGAGCGAGCTTCCTTGATGAATAAAGTCAACCCTTGATGCTCTAGTGTCACATTAGAACTATGGTACTCAAAAGTCAAAACATTGTATTGTTGATAATTCATATGTGTTGAGGGTAATTGTTAGTCCCAATTGATGCATGATTGATTCAACTTAGGCCAGCTGAAATATCCTATTTTCTAGTGGAGGTGAGAATTACCTTATTTGCTTCAGGATAATAAAAAACTTAAGTTTGGGGGAGTTGATAACTAGGTATTTTGACCTCTTATTAGCTCTCTTTTACTTGTGTTTTAGGTAAAAAATGCTTAAAGGTATTCCTGGAAACTAATGAAATGTGCCTGCTTGCAGGAATGTTGAAATATGAGCCAAATGAATAAAAAGGAGTCTAAAGTTGAACAAAAACCAAAATAGGAAAAATAGGCTAACTACGCGGACCACATGATTTTGTACGCGGCCGCAGAAGAATGTTCAGAGACTTGGCTTTGTGAAAATCAAGAAGTCCGCAAAAGTCATTGTGCGACTGCATTCAATATTATGCAGTCCCCAATAAAGGAGATTCTGAGAGTTGGCATTTGGGGAAAATGAAGGAGTGCGGCCGTAGAATATCAAGTGTGGTCGCACACATAATTGTGCAGTCCGCAATAATGACAATTCGGAGAGTTGTGTCAAGCCCAAGGTCAAGGAGGTGTGGACCGCATAACTTTTATGCGCCTGCAAAAGTCCGACCAAAACCAGAGCTTAAAGTTGAAAAACGCGGACCGCGCCAAAATTATGCGGCCGTAGAAGCAAGTGTGCGGCCGCACAAGTTCCGCAGGAGCATTTCTGTCAGATATTTTTAGCTTAGTATACATAGAACTTTTTGTCATTTTTAGGTTAAGTTATGTTTTAGGAGAGCACTTGTGACGATTTGATTTACTACTTTCGGCAATTTTGTACTAGATTCATCTCTAAACACTAGATTTTCATCCCATAATCTAATATTATGGATTCTATCTTCAATTCTTCTTTAATTTCTTCAATTTTTATGAGTAGCTAAACTCATAGCTAGGGTTGTGACCAATCCCTAGTGTTGGTATTTAATGGGTGTTTGACTTAGTGCTTGTTAGTGATAGGGTTAGTGATATTTATCCTAATTCTTGCTAGAACTCAAGAATTAATGGTTGCAAACATTGATTCATGCCTAAATAGCTTAGTCTCTACTTGAGAAAGTGGGACTAAGTCTAGGAAAACCAGGCTAACAAGTAATTAGGGTGAACTCAAGAAATTGATAGCCCCAATTAAAGGGTTAAACCTTGAGATAGTAATACCCGACTTGAGCTAATATTACTTGATTTGTATGAATACCACCCATTTGGACTTGAGAACGCCAAATTGGCAAAATCACTCAAACTACAGAGAGGTATAGAGTGAGTACCCGGGTGTGATAGCTATATTACAATCCCAGCTAATCAAGCTTGCCCTAGAATTTACAACCCGATAGATAACCACCTAGGTAGAAGTCACGACCCTAGTCCCATTAAACACTTGAAAACCCCAAAACAAAAATATTGTCCTTAGTTTTATTAATTCCAATCATTAGAGTAAAAACAGAAGTAGAATACAGACCAAATTTGTGGAAGTTCAATTAGTGTCATTACTTGCATCTCACTTAGATATAATCCTAATTCCAATTATTAACTCTTGTGGATTCGATCCCGACCTTAGTTGGATTATTATTGCATGGACCTTCTCGCTACTCAATAGTAGTGTGGGTTTGGACCCGATCAATAGGGATGATGTTGTGGAGGGGTAGGTAATGGTGGAGGATTATGGTTTTGAGGAGGTGTGGCATATTGATGAGGCGCGGGAGGATTTTGCGGATTTTGGTTTTGTGTGTTTTGGGGAGGTGCTAAGTTTTAGGCGTTTGTGTTTTGTTGGTTGATGTAGGGGATGTCTAGAGTGAGGGAAGGGTTTTCAAAGTTCCGAAACTGCTCAATTTCCCCTTGCAGCTCCAATATTTTCTATTCCAGACAGAGGACCAAATCATTCTGTGCTGGAGTACTCCGACCGTCTGAAGTTTGAATGTTCTCTATGTGGGTAGCATGGTCTTTTCTAATACCACTCATATCATCCATCTTCCATTTTCCTTTGTTATTGGGATCACTTGGTGGAGGAGGAGGTGGAGGACCTCTGGATCTGGTGTGATATGTTGACGATGCCAGTATGCACGAACCAACCTTGGGGAATGGGAATAAACAAAACAAAGAAAAACAAAAGGTAATCAAGTCAGTAAGGAATGTTAAAAGAATATTTGCGATATTAAACATGTGTTGCAGAATCATGTAATACATTCGCGTCCTAATTTCAGGGACCTCGTTATGCCCAAGGTAGGCCTAAGCGACACATAGACTTGTAGAAAATTAATGCCAATAATTGTGTCATTTCATTAATGCGAAAATGAATCAAATCCTTACTAAATGAAAATAATGAGAAAGTCACTAATGGCATTTTCCTTATAACAATCAAATATAAAATGAATCTAGAAAGCAGTAAAGACATTGTTTCTTAATCTACTTGGCCCCAGTAGGTAAGCCCTTGCTAGATGCCTTCCTTCATTGCCTTCTATGTTCTCACAATCCGAGAGTCTCTTTCTCATCTTTCCCTCAAGTTCCATTAACCATTGCTCCAAATATTCCAATCTCTTTGTTGATTTAGTAGCAATTTCCCTCCATTCATTGGTTGCTTCCATATCCACTTTATGTTGTTCCAAATGCCAGCTTCAGACTCGAACTTGAAGACCCTCTTGCGCAACATCCTATACTTTACTTGTGCTTCAACAACGTCATCTATAACCTTATTTTCATATTAACTCCTGGCTTGACATCTCCCGCTATATCATCTACCAACCATGATGGGTAGAAGTACACATGGATGACATGATACCTGTCTGGCTCGATAGTATCTTTTTCCATAATGAACTTCTGATTCCACATATGTTGTGCCTCAAACATGAATGGAATGATGTTACCTTTAAAATCTGCCTTGTATTGGACCATGTTGTAAACCCGAGGTATAACATGTTTTCTTCCCGCTTGCCTCATTACCCTTATAGAAGCATAATGATATATTCCTCTTAAGCCGATCAGCAGTAGATGAGTAGTCTCTCTTGATCTTATAATGAACTCATGGGTAAGGAATCATTGAAACATCCAATGTACTTTTCGATAGTAGATTGCTAAAGAAATGCACCCATCTCACATAACTTCCAGGTTGTGCCAACCTATCTGGGATAAATGTCATTCTCTTTGGATGATGGTAAGCTATGTATTCATTAAATGGTCGTCACAGAATCTCTTGGCGATATTCTCCCCTCTGGAAGTGTTTTAAGAACCAATGCAGCAACAGATTAGAACCCTCGAAGTGTCTGTACCCCTGCTTGCATCAATCTAGAGCGCGGTACATTTCAGCAAAGATCATGGGGATGATAGCTGTAAGTTTGTCCCTCCATTCCTTCTATTAAAGTCCTAGAGACCATGGCTAAGCGAGTGTGGATCCTTCCCCCTTTGATCGGAATTATGAGCAACCCCAAGAAGCAGACAATGAACACAAAAAACTCGATGGGGCGTCCAAACCAAGGAAGTGATGGAAAATTCATCATGATGAAGGCTATATGAATTTCTATGCCCATAACGTTCATAAAGGAATTAAAATGGGATGTATGAATTCTTCAAGCGGATCAGCTCATAATTTTTCTTTAAACCCAGCATTTTCAAAAAACCGTGGGGAGTGCAATTTTCTGGTACTAATAAACCCGGACTATCCCATGGTAGCTTAGTAAAGCCTCCTATTACTTCTAAGAGAGAATTCATTTCTATGTCACCAAAGCGGAACACAGCTCTTTTCTCATCCTAAAAAATAATGGTGGTTGATCGGGTCAAAACCCACACTACTATTGACTAGTGACGAGGTCGATGCAATAATAACCCAACTAAGGTTGGGATCAAATCCATAGGAAGTTAATGATTAGAATTTGGTTTATATCTTAGTGAGTTGCGGGTTTTGAATCTACTTTCAATTCCACAAATTTGGTTGATATTCTACTTCTATCTTTACTCTAATGATTGCAATTAATAAAACAAAGGACAATATTTTTGTTTTGGGTTTTTCAAATGTTTAGAGGGAGTAGGGTCGTGACTTCTACCTAGGTGGTTATCTAACAGGTTGTAAATTTTAGGGCAAAATTGATTAGTTTGGATTGTAATATAGTTATCACACCCGGGTACTCACTTTATACCTCTCGGTAGTTCGAGTGATTTTGCCCAATTTGGCTTTCTCAAGTCCAAATGGGTATTCATATAAATCAAGTGATATTATCTCAAGTCGGGTATTACTATCTCTAGGTTTAACCCTTTAATTGGGAATCTCAATTTCTTAGGTTCACCCCAATTCCTTGTTAGCCTAATTTTCCTAGACTTAGTCCCACTTTCTCAAGTAGAGACTAAGTCATTTAGACATGAATTAATGTATGCAATCATTAATTCTTGAGTTCTATCAAGAACTAGACTAAATATCACTAACCCATTCACAAACAAGCCCTAAATCAAACACCCATTAAATACCCCCACTAGGGTTGGGTCACAACCCTAGCTATGAGTTTACCTACTCATGAAAATAAAAGAAATTAAAGAAGAATTGAAGATAGAATCCACAATATTAGATTATGGTGTCATGACCCCAAATCCTAACAGGTCGTGATGGAGCCTATCGTGGAACTAGGCTAGCCAACCATTACATACCTACCCATCCGTTCTATTATAATGTTTCAATAATCAATAACAAGCAACAACAAAGCATAGAATAATTTCTTTAAATCTTTATGCCCCAAGACTGGAGTCAATGATCATGAGCATCTAAGAAAATAAACTAACTCTGCTAATGTCTTAATCAATGTCTATCAAATAAATACTAATACTAATAAAGGAAGGGGAATGGAGAAGTTGCGGACGCTGAACAGCTACCTCGAAATCCCGTAAGCTGCTGAATATGAATGATGACAACTATTGCTCCGAACCGGTACCGAGATCTGTGCATAGAGGAACAGGGAGTAATGATAGGTACGCCAACTCAGTAGTAATGAAAATAAATCACAGTCTGAGAAATACGAAACACACAGCACAGAGACACTGCTTCACAAAAACAGTAAAACACCAAGTCACCATAAAGTATTCATCAAATATATAAGTTTGAAAACCAATTTCCAGAAATCCTTTGAAACAAGTATAATTTCAATATATCTCACTAAAACTCTCAGTAAACTCAGTTTCAATAACGAAGTGAATCACAGTCAAAAACTCAGTAAAGTCATCATAAATCTGCCCCTCGGGCCATAATCATTTCTTGTAACAATTTCCCTCAGCACCTCACTATCACATAGTATCAGCCCAGCGGGCAACCTCACAGTCACTCAGTATCATCCTAGCTGGCAACCTCACAGTCTCTCAGCATTAGCCCCGCAGGCATCACTCGCACTTAGTACGCTCACTAGGTGTATGTACAAACTCCGGAGGGGCTCCTACAGCCCAAGATCTATAACAAGCCACATCATGGCATAAATCACTCACAATATTAGCCCTCGGCCAGCCACATCATGGCATAAATCACTCACAATATTGGCCCTCGGCGTCTCTCATATCATAACATCCTCACGATATTGGCCTGCGGCCTCACTCAGTCAGACACTCTCAACATGCCACTCGAGCCATCATTACACCGGGTTCTCTAACCAAAATAGTGTTTCATTTTCAAGAAATAATATCAAAATACTCTGAGTGTCAAAACAATTATCAAGAAAAGACTGAGTGAAAATCATAACATATCAAGTGAGGAAAATAGTAAAACAAGCCCCCAAGGGGTAAACAAATCGGCACTAGGCCCCAAACATGATTTAAAGACATTGCTTACCTCAAACTAGCCTGAAAAGCTACTCTGCAACCTGCTTGCCTCTCGAATCAACTTCCGAGTGCTCCAAATCTACGAAATTCAGATTTTTATCATCAAATTATGCTCAAGGAATGAATTCCTCCAATTGAAAACTACCAAATTCAACTCAAAACCAGAATTTAGCCAAAACCCGACCCCCGAGCCCACGTCTTGGAATTCGACAAATTTTATACCAAAATGTTCTTCATCATCTCACGCGTTCGTACATATAAAGAACGCTAAAATCGGAGTTCGTTCGAACCCTCAAATCGATCCCTAAAGGTCTCAAAATCTCAAGCCCTAACCCCATCTTTATCTACTAATTTTCATGAATTAAACACTGATATTATGTTCCTTAATCACATATAATCGAGTTTTAGGGTCCAAAATCCTTATCTCAATGAAGCACAATGATTTCCTCTCTTCAAAATTGCCTCTAAGATCTTTTCCATTCAAAAATGGTGTTAAAAGATTTAATGGTCGCGGAGGGTTTAATTATATGCTGCCCATGGATTCATTCATCGTGATCGCGGAAAGACCTACGCGATCGCGAAGGGCAAACTCACTGACCCCCGATTTTATTCACTGCGATCGCGACATATGCTCTGCGATCGCGATGCTTAAACCTCTTAACCTATGCAATCGCAACGGAATCTATATGATCGCATAGAGTAATTTCCAGTGCCTCGCTGCCACTCCAGATTCTTCTACGATCGTGACTTTGGACCCGCGATCGCGATGCACATCCTCACCACTCTACGCGATCGCATCCCTGACCCTGCGATCGCGAAGAACAATTTCACCATTGCCACAAACAAGCCTACGCGATCGCAAATGTGTCCCTGCGATCGCGTACAAGGACACTAACAACAGCACACCAGATTTTTCAGCAGATTCCTAAGGCCCAAAATGCCCCGTTAACCACCCGATATCAATCCCGAGCCCCTCGGGACCCCAACTAAATTTACCAACACCTCATAAATGATCATTCAACTTGGTTGCACTCTTAAAACATCAAAAATAACATCGAAACGCCGAAATCACATCGGATTCAAGCCTAAGGACTTTGAAATTTCTAAAATCCACCAACGATGCCGAAACTATCCAAAACAACTCCAATTGACCTGAAATTTTGTAGAAATATCCAAAATGACATTACGAACCTGTTCCAACTTCTAGAATTCCATTCCGACCCCGATAGCCTATTTTCCACTGCAGACCGGAAATCACCAATAACTAACTTTCGCCAATTCAAGCCTAATTCAACACCGGTCCTCACAAAAATATTCCGAACACACTCCTAAGTTCCAAATCACCTAACGAAGCTATCCGAGCCATAAAATCAGCATTCCGAGGTCGTTTACAAATAAGTCAACTCTCAGTTGACTTTTCCAATTTTAAGGCTATTTTTTAAAGACTAAGTGACTAAATTCTCAATATAATTTTTTCGATTCCGAGCCTACCTACTCTAACACATCAAGAAAAAGTTTAACCAAGCTATGACAAGGAAATAACAGTAAATATAAATGCAGATTCTACGTAACGACCGATCGGGTCGTTACATTCTCCCCCACTTAAATGTACGTTGGTCCTCGAACGTGCCTAGAGTTGTTCGAAACACCACCAAAATTGGTGTGTAACCTACCATGCACATATTCGGAGGAGATTCCACGTCACCTTACCCCATATAGGTATAATTTCACAACACAGTTGAAATTTTGAAGTCCGATTTTGACCCATAAACCTTAGAACTAAATTTCCACTTATGAGTCCATTCACAAGATCAAATTTTCACGACTATAAGCTGAAATAGTCTGAACACGATATATCAAGACATATCTGCAACACAAGATGAAATCACATACCGTACCGCATGACTCAACACTCATAGCGATGACTCCTAATCCCAATCGCTGCTCATAACAACCCAATACCGGTAAATAACCTCTTATCAAACAAAACCTCGCTATAAAGCTCCGAGAGAAATACACCCTATGCACATATATAACCAATGATCACAACTCCTTGAAACACCGAAAATTAGCTCATACATCACTCCAAAACATGAATAAGCTCAATGGCAATCAAATGGTACATCTTTCAACAATAGCAATTTGGGGTCAACAATTCCGACTCAGTGTAGAACACACACCCATATTGGCCTACCAATAATTGTATTCCAAATCAACTCTGGTCATCCACAACAGGTAGATAACTCTCCAAAGGTTGATAATGACTGAATCATGACCTATACTAACACCTAACTAGCTTTGCTCACATCCTCGTAGTTCACAACTACAAAAATAATTTGTTCATGAAAACTCTCGGTCTCAAAATCCATTAGGCGCACCAATTACCATATCTAATCCCAATTCCACCACTCAAATATATAACACGCCCCTAATAAAAATTTATCATTTCACGAGGGATACGCCCATAATTCCTCTGTATCACCAAGAAACCTTGAATATCCGCAGTCGATCCAACAAGAGAGCGTCGTAACACCAATGAAGCACCCTTATTCCAACACATTGCCTTAAACACATTGTCCTTAACGAATGAATACTCTCATCCAGCCACCCAATAGTGGTATCCTTTACCTAATCATCTGAAACTGCCAGTTCTGACCTTCCTTCCAGAACTAAAATGTGACCTCACATATGCCACTCTCCATTATACACAAAATACCGCATACGCCATGCAGTCCTATGATGAATATGAGAACTTCATGCTCCCTTCCTAGCCACAAACAACTACGTACCTAACTAGCCAAGAACTTTCCATTTGATCCCATCTAGATTCAAAATCACTATACATCACATGGCCCTTACGCCAGTAGAAATATACATCTCTAACCGTGGTAGAAACCATGAAGAACCCCCGAATCACATTTGTACAACACCAAACCGCCGAGACTGAATCCTTCCAACTCGACCAAGCTACGCATGCCACCAAATTCCAAGAGAATTGCTAAGAAACACCTGTAACAACTCATTACCTTATAAACACCCAAAGAACTAACATATCACTTATCATGTCGATCCAACGTACTACCAAGCGGTCCTATTTATCCAATTTCCTTCTGATTTACCTTCGAATTGATACTTCTTCTTGCCATAATACTGCAATTCTCAATCCCGACTCACCGTACGAAAACCGAGTATAAAAAAATATACCGTCTAAGGATCATAAGCCGCTGAATACTCTCTCAAACATCCCCAGAACACCACATCAAAAATACATATCTGAATAGACTTCACGCGAATTTAATGTCATTACCTTCGCTTTCCTGTTACCGATGAATAAAATCCATGATAATGCAAATACACCACAAACCTTGATACCTTTCCCGTAACTCTAAATTCTAACTCTTCTCACACCTTGAAGATCCTCGATCGCTACATATAACCTTGAATCCGTCTGAACCACTCTCGAACGTCATTCACTCTACGCAATTTCAATTACACAAACGAAGTAAACAGAACGACCTGACCCCGCTTGCAATCCACATACTAGGAAAGTAATCCACACATTTGGAGAAACAATCAAACTCATACACTGCACACACTACCCTTTCAAGTACAACTCAATCATTCAATAAATTCCATTATCCATAAGGTACATCACAACCCGTATGGAAGAATTTCCCGTTACTCGAGCCATTCCCAGACTCCACCTCTGCGGGGCAATAACTAATTCACCAACATACCTCGAATTGAAACCAATACAACACATAATCGTGTAATCAACTTATCAATAACGAACGCCCCCACTTGGCTCAAAGCTAAGGATCAAGACAAACAATAACTCACGATGCCCACACATTATCACTGCCACCATACTGTGGTGGGATTCAACTAAATCCTTCATACGCTCATATGACCCAGACCATCTAACCCTCAACTTGTATGCAAATCTCACATTCACCATTGTAATGGTCATTACAACATACATCATTTACTGATAGAGAGAACTTACTACAGATCAACATAAGAGTCACACACCTCAGGACAACCCACAGGAGATACCCATGCCTGTTTAACCTCAGAATGATATCTCCGTATAAACTTTCGAAAACCATAGCTATCACGCAATCATTATACGTTCCAACATTATAACACAACCACTGCTTGCCCCCAAGACATCCCATTAAGCGGTATAAGAACCTGAAGCTGATGGCAACACTAACACTGGAGCTGTGGCCAAGGAGTTCTTGACCTTCTAGAATCTCTACTCACACTCGTCTGACCGCATAGATACCTTCACTAGACACCACGTGTCCCAAGAATGCTACTAAACTAATCCAACAATTCACACTTGGAGAACTTCTCACAAAGCTTATCCTCCCTATATCCTTGTAATACCATCATCAAATGCCGAGTATGTTATCCCTGGCTACGAGAGTACGGTAGGATGCCATCAATAAATACAATAACAAAGGAGTTATAACACGGCTGAATACACCGGCAATCAAATACATAGACGTTGATGGGGCCTTAGTCAGCTCAAAAGACATCACAGGAACTCAAAACATAACAGGAAAACCCACTTCACTCCACAACTAAACTACACGAGAGGTCCTTCAGTACGCATAACTCGAAGCCATATTCTAACTCAATATAGAAGTCAAATAATCAATGGTTCTTGCCACATCTCCCGCCAATTCATTTTGGTCACAATCAAACAACCTTAATAGATCTAACTATCCGATCACACTAACCATGTAGTCATCTAGCCACAAATTTCCATCAATAAGGGCACAAACAAACATTTAAGTCCCCCAACACATGTGCTCCCCCAATTGAAATCTCAACACTCAAGCCACAGACAAAATTCGGCCTCAAGTTCTTCCAACTGGCCCATCATTAAGATGTTAAAAATCACATCTCACCCATGGAAGTCACAAGCCGACGACGCACAACTGATACCAAGCGCTCGCGTGCGCATTCGAATACATGAAAGGAAATCAAAGAGTTATGCTTTTGGATGAATAAGATTGATTCGCACGACAAAAATCATGAATGTGGAATGTTTCCTAAGGGTTCTGCAGCCTCTCGAAGATAAGTACAGACATCTACGTACTGATCCACAAGACTCTACTAAACCTGCTCATGACCGTTGAGCCCTATGTAACCTAGGGCTCTGATACCAACTTGTCACGACCCCAAATCCTAACAGGTCATGATGGTGCCTATCGTGGAACTAGGCTAGCCAACCATAACATAACTACCCATCTGTTCTATTATAATGTTTCAATAATAAATAACAAGCAACAACAAAGCATAAAATAATTTCTTTAAGTCTTTACGCCCCCATAATAATCTAACACTCTAGACAATTCTCCCAAGACTGGAGTCAATGATCATGAGCATATAAGAAAATAAACTAATTCTGCTAATGTCTTAATCAATATCTATGAAATAAATACTAATACTAATGAAGGAAGGGAAATGGAGAAGCTGCGGATGCTGAACAGCTACCTCGAAATCCCGTAAGTTGCTGAATACGAACGAAGACAACTATTGCTCTGAACCGGTACCTAGATCTGTACACAGAGGCACATGGAGTAATGATGAGTACGCCAACTTAGTAGTAATGAAAATAAATCACAGTCTGAGAAATACGAAACACACAGCACAGATACACCAATTCACAAAAATAGTAAAACATCACCAAGTCACCATAAAGTATTCATCAAATATATAAGTTCGAAAACCAATTTCTAGAAATCAGTTTAAACAAGTATAATTTCAATATATCTCGGTAAAACTCTCAGTAAAATTAGTTTGAAAAACGAAGTGAATCACAATCAAAAACTCAGTAAAATCATCATAAATCTTGCCCTCGGGCCATAATCATTTCTAGTAAAATTTTCTCTCAGCACCTCACCATCCCTAAGTATCAGCCCAGCGGGCAACCTCACAGTCACTCAGTATCAGCCCAGCGGGCAACCTCACAGTCACTCAACATCAGCCCCGCGGGCTTCACTAGCACTCAATAGGTACCTGCGCTCACTGAGTGTGTGTACAGACTCCGGAGGGGCTCCTACAGACCAAGCGCTATAACAAGCCTCATCATGGCATAAATCACTCACAATATTGGCCCTCGGCCAGCCACATCATGGCATAAATCACTCAAAATATTGTCCCTCGGCCTCTCTCGTATCAGAACATCCTCACAATATTGGTTCGCGGCCTCACTCAGTCAGACACTCTCAACATGCCACTCGAGCCATCATTATATCGGGTTCTCGACCCAAAACGTGTTTCATTTTCAAGAAATTATAGCATATCAAGTGAGGAAAATACCAAAAATAGCCCCCCAAGGAGTAAACAAATCGGCACTAGGCCCCAAACATGTCTTGCAGCCCAAATTATATCAAAGTATATCAATACTATTAAGGATATGCTTTAAAATCGGGTTCGCAACTCAATCGTTGCCTAAAAAGGAAAATTATTTCAAAATTTCCAATCTTTGCATTCCAAAATCCGTGAAAGGATGCAAAGTCTAGGGTTTCATACCCTCAGGACAGGATTTAAAGATATTACTTACCTCAAATTAGCCTGAAAAGCTACTCTGCAACCCGCTTGCCTCTCGAATCAACTTCCGAGCGCTCCAAATCTACCAAGTTCAGATTTTTATCATCAAAGTATTCTTAAGGAATGAATTCCTTCAATTGAAAAGTACCAAATTTAGCTCAAAACCCGAAGTTAGCCAAAACCTGACCTGGGCCCGCGTCTCGGAACTTGACAAGTTTTATATAAAAATTTTCTTCATCATCTCACAACTCCGTACATATAAAAAACACTAAAATCGGAGTTCGTTTGACCCCTCGAAATGATCGCTAAAAGTCTCAAAATCTCAAGCCCTAACCCCATCTTTATCTACTGATTTTCATGAATTAAACACTGATATTATGTTCCTTAATCACATATAGTTGAGTTTTAGGGTCCAAAATACTTACCTTAATGAAGCACAATGATTTCCTCTCTTCAAAATTGCCTCTAAGCTCTTTTCCCGTTCAAAAATGGTGTTAAAAGGTTTAATGGTCGCGGAGGGTTTAATTATATACTGCCCATGGATTCCTTCATCGCGATCGCGGAAATACACACACGATCACGAAGGGAAAACTCACTGAACCTCAATTTTATTCACTGCGATCGCGACATATGCCCTGCGATCGCGATGCTTAAACCTCCTAACCTATGCGATCGCGACCAGCTTTATGCGATCGCATAGAGTAATTTCCAATGCCTCACTGCCACTCCAGATTATTCTATGTGAGCGCGACTCTGGACCGGCGATCGCGATGCACAACCTCACCACTCTACGCGATCGCATCCCTGGCCCTGCGATTGCAAAGAATAATTTCACCATTGCCACCAACAAGCCTACGCGATTGCAAATGTATCCCTGCGATCGCGTACAAGGACACCAGCAACAGAACACCAGATTTTTCAGCAGATTCCTAAGGCCAAAAATGCCCTTTAACCACCTGATATCAATCCCGAGCCCCTCGGGACCCCAACCAATTTTACCAACACCTCATAAATGATCATTCAACTTAGTTTCACTCATAAAACATCAAAAACAACATCAAAACACAAAAATCACATCGGATTGAAGCCTAAGGACTTTGAAATTTCTAAAATCCACCAACGATGCCGAAACTATCCAAAACAACTCCGATTGACCTGAAATTTTGCAGACATATCCAAAATGACCTGAATTCCATTCCGACCCCGATAGCCTATTTTCCACTGCCGGCCGGAAATCACCAAAAACTAACTTTCGTCAATTCAAGCCTCATTCTACACCGGTCCACACAAAAATTATTCCAAAAACATTCCTAAGTCCCAAATCACCTAAAGAAGCTATCCGAGCCATAAAATCTTCATTCTGAGGTCGTTTAACAATAAGTCAACTCTCAATTGACTTTTCCAACTCTAAGGTTATTTTTTAAGGACTAAGTGACTAAATTCTCATTATAATTTTTCCGGTTCCGAGCCTACCAAATCTAACACATCAAGAACAGCTTAACCAAGCTATGACGAGGCAATAACTCTAAATATAAATGCAGATTCTACGTAACGACCGACCGGGTCGTTACATATGGGAAGAAAATCTAGTGTTTAAAGAAAAATCTAGTACAAAAATACCAAAGCAATAAAAGTATACGACTCAGGTGCTCCCCTAAAACATAACTTCACCTAAAAATGACAACAAGTTCTGTTTATACTAAGCAGAAAATATCTAAAAGAAATGCCTATGTGGGAGTTGTGCGGCCGCATAATCCTGAGTGTGGCCGAACTCTTGCTTATGCGGCCGCATAATTATGGTGTGGTCCACATTCTTCACTTTGAATTCTAGCTTGAGGTGAAATTTTGCGGACCGCACAATTCTGAGTGTGCTTGCGCTCATGATTATACGGCCACATAAAAGTGATGCGGTCTGCACTTCCTTGTTTTTGGTTTGAAACAACTCTCTGAATCTTCATCATTGCGGACCGCACAATTATGTGTGCGATCGCACTTGACATTCTGCGGCCGCACAATTGGTTGCGGTCCGCACTCCTTCATTTTGCCCAAGTTGCCAACTCTCTGATTCTCGTTCATCGTGGACCGCATAATTCTGATTGCGGCCGCACTGTGACTTTTGCGGTCTCACAATATTAGTGCGGTCCGCACTCCATCATATTGCCAAAATACCAAGTCCTTGAATCTCATTCTTGCAGACCGCATAATATTGATCGCGACCACACAATGACTTTTGCAGCCGTAAAAATATTTGTGCGGCCCGCACTGTAGGCCTCTTTGTCCTGTTTGATTTTTGTTCAAATTTTAACTCCTTTATGAGTTGATTTTGATTGCTTTGGCTCATATTTAACAATTACTGCAAGCACATTTCATTTGTTTCTGGTAATACCTTTAAGCATTTTTTTTTACCTAAAACGCAAGTAAAAGAGAGCAAATAAGAGGTCAAAATCCCTACTTATCAACTCCCCCAAACTTAAGCTTTTGCTTGTCCTCAAGAAAATAAGGTAATTACCACCTCCACTAGAAAAAAAGGATATTTCAGTTGGCCTAAGGTGAACCAATCATGCATCAATTGGGACTAACAATTACCCTCAATACTAATGAGTTATTAACAACACAATGTTTTGACCTTTTGAGTACCATTGTTCTAATGTGACACTAGAGCATCAAGAGTTGTCTTTATTCCCAACGATTCTCGCTCTATCACGTAGGTCATTGTGGATCCCAAACTCCTCCTCCTCTACTCTCCATGAGCAAATCTCACTTTAGAATGTAACACTTGAAACTAGGATTGTGAAGAAGTTCGCTCATCTCTCTCAAAAGAATGTCACAAGTCCGGCTCTAAGTACCATAAGCTTTCCCCTTATGTAAATCACCACTAATTTAAGCTAACTCAACTTGAAATCAAATAGGGCTTTTGCAGGAATGTAATGAAGGCTTTTGGATCAAGGTAAGTCTTTTTGGAATATGATTGTTTCCTCTTTCCTTAGGCACTCCATTTTCTCTTTTTGGCTTACACTTTCTCGACTCTTTGAGTCATTTTTGTCTTCCTTACGGGAACTAAAGAGATGCAATGTCACTCTTTATTGATCATGACAATCATTTTTCTCTTTTTCTATTCACTCCATGCCTTTCATCATTATTTTCTTTGAATCCCTTCAACTTTCTACCTTATTCACTTTCTCTTTGACATTTTTTTCCTTTTTGGCCTTTCTTCCTTTTCTTTGCCTTCCCTTTTCTTCATTTCTTTTGATTCTTTGTACTTTTATCACTTTCAAATTCTCCGTCTCTCCCACAAACTTATGCTTTTGTAAATTGTCTATCAAGAATGCTGAGGAAAGATTGGGTGCCAAGAGAAGGTCATTATAAAACGGATAAAGGCTTGTAACATGGTTATTGAAAAAAAGGGCTTCGGCTCAAAGGGGTTGACTAGGGATATCACATTGGTAGGCTACGGAAGCTTTCAAGATTCAAATTAGATCAAGGAGAGCCTACAATTATTTATCAAGTCGAGCTACACTTAGAATTTCGCCTAGACAAACATTTAGGGCAAGTTCTAGACTTATTAGTAAGGGAACTTGGACTTGCAATTCAATACCTCACCTCTCAAGTTGCTGGATTGTTAAAGAGAATGGAGTGGGGGCCCCAAAACAACCCTAACTAAGATTGAAAATGACAAATGGCCCGAATGAACCACTTGATGATTGTTTAAGTCAACACAAGGGTCTAAAGGTCACAACTAGAGCCATTTTATGCCAACAACTTTGTTTCCAACCATAAGGTCGAAGGTAAATGTTTTAGTACCAAGTGAAGCCTGCTTGAGACACTTTTATTCATTACTACAATATCTACCAAAGCATAAAAGAAAATTGATTCAATCCCTTAAGAAGGTTTTCACGCCATCCATTGTTGGGAAGAGCCACCCGGTTCACACAACATCCACCTTTGGAAAGAACTGTGGCATTAAGAAAACAAAAGGCTTATTGTTCAAACAAAACGTAAAAAGAAGCTAACAAATTAAAAAGAAGCTATTAAAGTAAAAAAGAAGTTATGCTACTAAGGAAAAATAAACTAAAGAAGTTATGAAGTAAACTACGGAAGGTAAACTCAATATGCAAAATGAAGTAAAGCAAATATATACATAATGGAAATGAATATATACATCAAATGGTGAATAATATATACATACCAAAGAGAAACTAAAGATAAAGAAAAATAGTGTAATAGTTATTACATGAAAAATGTCAAAGTCAATCAAAATGAACCACCCCCCAAATGAAAATAAGCATTGTCCCCAATGCTAATAAAAATAAGAACAGAGAAAGGGGTAGAAAGTAAAGAAAACTCCCTATGTGGTCTCAGTCTACAGGGGGCCCTCAGCCTGTGTGGTGTCCTCATCCTGCATGGGTTCCTTAGCACCCTCTGTCTCCTCTAACTGTATCTCAACATCTCCTAATTGAGAGACTACTGGGTTGCTGAGCATCTGTATCAACTACTCTGCAGTGTGTGTGGTTGCAGCCGGCTCCTCAGACTGGTCGGTTGCTGCCTCTGATGTCTCTTGCTTCTTTCCCCATAATGGAGCATTTTTCTTGAGCATGTCTGTAAGTGGAGAAATATATGTAGAAATATTTGGTATGAAATCTCTCACATAATTTACTATAACTAAAAACTGTTGGATCTGCTTTGTTGTGAAGCTAGTATCTGGAAACTTGAGCAGTTCTTGACCTATATGTGGCCCTGGACTGTATGCACCTTGGATAAAATTCATTCTAAGAAAATCAATCTCCTTCTGTGCAAGAACCACCTTTTTTGCTGAAAGCATGATCCCGTATTGTGTTATCAATGCCTCAAACTGATGAAGAAAATTGACATGTTCCTCCAATGTATTGCTAAATAACAGGATGTCATCAATGTAAACTAAAGAGGTATGGAGGATGGGATGGAATATTTTTATCATGGCTTTTTGGAACAAGGAGGGTGCAGTCTTTAATCCGAAGGGCATGACCTTCCATTGGAAGTGATGATCGGGGATGCAAAAACCAGTTTTGGGTCTTTCTTCAGGGTGAATTCCCAATTGCCAAAATCCAGATTTTAAATCAAACTTGGAAAAATATTTGGCCTTGGCTAAGTGGGAGAAAAGAGTGAGTTTATTTGGAATAGGGAATTTATCATTTTTGGAATAAGCAATTTATGGCTGGTAATTAATGACTAACCTGAGATTTCCTCTTGTTTGCTCAGCTCTTTTATTGACATAGAATGCTTCACCTGCCCACTGTATATCGGATGGCTCTATTAGATCAAATTCCAAAAGTTCTTCACATTCTTTCTTTGCAAGCTGGAGATGATCTGGATTCATGCCTCAATGACTTACTTTTGTTGGATTGATGTTTTCATTCTTCTTGAAAGGGATCTTGATGAAAAATTCTTCATTTTTCCATAACGGGATTTTCTCTTTCTTCATGAAATCCTTGTGGGATTCTGCACATGAATGCTCAATGAGATTTTGCTCAATCTCTTTGATTTGTTCATCGTTGGTGATTTGTAAGAGCCTTGGAATCTCAGAATAAGGTTTGAACTGTCTCTTGAAAGTTATCCCGTTAGCCTTGATCTGGAGTTGATCTTTGAGTTGTCTGTAAATGCTGAATCCAACAATAGGATCTTTTCCTGGTACATCATATCCTATTAGCTTGGCCCTGTACTTCAATCCTGGAAAGAACTCGATTGTGATCGAATGCTTTGTGATGACAGTGGTAGTCAGAGTTCCATTTGATGCAGTGTTGAAATCCTTAAAATGCGGCACCGATCTTCAGGAAGAACAGCTGGATTTATGAGTGAGGAAGCAGATCCAGTGTCAATGAAAGCAACAACTCGAATCGGTCGATGAAAGAAATAACTCGAACCGTTCGATCTCATTTGGATGAATAGACTTTGAGTTCTACTTGAGGAACGACTGCGAGTGTGTTGATCTCCGCTCGGGCTTCGATCTCTGGTTTTAAAATTTGTTAGTTATCATTGCCTTGATCTTCATAGACATCCAGAGAGTAAAGAGTTTCTTCACTAGGTTCATCATCCACAGAGAATATAGATTCAAAGGTCCTCCTCTTTTCCGAGATGTATGCGAGTGTAATCTTCAATCTCTTGAAGGAGTTTAACAGATCTTCTTGATTGAGGACAATTTTTTTCGAAATGTCCAATCTTGTGGAAAATAAAGCATCTGTTCTTCTTGTGAAAATTTCCTGGCCTTCTACGTCTGAAATATTTTGTGCGTCTTTCGGACATTCGTTTTCCATCTGGAATTCTTGTCTATCTGAAACTCCTGAATCCTTTGTGTCGCCTAGATATTTTGCAGGAACATCCTGGTCCAGTGATCAGGTCGGATCTGCGACATGTTTTGTCAAGAGCTGGATTGTATTGGATAATTTAATTTAGGGCTGAGCGCTTTGTACAAATGTCCTCCAGTACAACAAAAATAGCTTGTCTGATGTAGCCGACTTGTGGGACCTTTATTGATTGAAACTTCACGTTAATGATCGTCATGGTTTGGCTTGCTAACAAATTTGGAAGCGAAGAAACAAAGACTTGCTTTAGGTTGATGTCTCCACCTATTTCAAAGTATATCTTTGCCATTTTTTGAAAATGCCTGTCAATGTCATTTCTTTCGAGTGACACACACTTCATCTCGAAGAGTTGTCTTCGCATTTTCTCCTGTCTTTGGCTAGTATCTCCGCAGAAAACTTCATGTAGGATTCTGATGTTGAAGGCAAAATCCTGAGATACAAGAAAAGTATTTTTGTCTTGAATCCCAAGTGAATTCCACCAATCCCTAAGGATTCCTAAGAACCGTGAAGTTATTTCTAACATGACGATATACTTTTCTCATTCCACCAAATTTTTGGTCACTATCCAAGTATAGAAATCTTGGATTCTTTGAGGCCATTTTGAAACTTTAACGTTGTCTAAGGTGAAAGTGTGGAAGCCAAATCCAACTGGTTTTGACGCCATGGGTTCCTGTCTTCTTTCTGGTATCGATTCACCCATCATGCCTTCTTGATCCTCCTCTACTTCAGATATTTCTGGGTCTCTTGGCTGGTTCACAAATATCGGGGATCATCTTCTTCGGAAGAGTTTTCTGTGAAATCATTGCTTGATCGAGAGCTTTCTTCCATTGTATCATTATCAGATGAATTTAGAGTTTTTGACCATGTAGTATCTCCTTCTGATATGTTTCTTGGCTGGGAGACATAGAAGTCCGGAATCTTCTGATCAGAAATCATTAGATTTTCAGGGTTGGACCCTTTTGAACTTTCTCCTTGGTCTCGCCTTTTCTTTGTTTGTTTCTGGGCTGCAAGAGAATCTTTCCTTTCCCAAACCATTTTTGCAATATCGAACTCAGCTTCTTCTTTTAAGGGTTGGGTGAAAGAGATAGGATGGTGTGAGGTAGTAGGAAAAGTAGAAAAGGTGTTGTCCATTTTTGGTGGGGAATATGCTTGTGTTGACATGGAGTAGAAGGTAGGTTTTGAAGAGAAAAGTGGGGTTTTTTGTGATTCAAAATGATCATTTCTCAAAAGTTGGATATGTTCCTTGAGTGAAATCGTCTCTTTTTGTTGTTGTTGAAAGAACTGAAAAAGTGAAGTTCCTGGCGGACAAATCTCATATTGTAAATTTGCCAATCTTAGCTCCAAGACTTTGATTAGTCCTGCATGCTGAGACCATGTCTGCTCCACCTTTTTCTCAATTGTTTCCACTTTGCTCATTAACTTGTTTTGTGTATGGGCGACGTTTTTTATGGTGTTGGCAATATTATTGAGCACTTTGTTTTGGCAGATGGAATTTTCTAATTGCCAGTTCATTATTGCCTCAATGTCACTTGTTGGGGTTTTTTCTCCAGAAGGTAGTACTATGTTTTTCTTGGGGATTTTTTGAGCATGGCTGATACCTTCTTTTCAACAGGTTGGAGTGGAGGAAAATCTTGGGTATGGCTGGAACTTGAAGGGCTCATCATGAATATTTGTGGGTGTGTGGATTTTTGGGTTGATGAAGTTTTAGGTTCAGGTGGCTTTTTGGATTCTGGGGTGATTTCACTATATTCCCAACTTGGAGCGAATTTTTCTGGTAATTTTGGCCATTCTTGGGGTTTGTAGCTGACAAGAAATTCATATTTACCTGGACGGATCAATGAACTAATTGAAGGGTCTTTATTTTAATATCTGGCTTGGAATTGCTTTTCAGTAGCTTTCCCCTTTTTCTTGGATTTTGTTTTGGGCTCGTTGAGGCCAAATCTTTCCCGGTGATGCTGGTGGTGTTCATCATCTTCTCCAATTGGATCTTCCAAACAATCTTGGCAATCGCAATCGAGATCCCAAGGGCAGTGTCCCGTAAAGGGGCATTTGTACCACCAAGCTCTTTTGCCTTCTTTGTCGAAATGTTGACACCAGTCATATTCTTCCATGATGCTCTGTATATTCCAGAAAAGCTCTCTTTCAGGGTCAGGGTCAGGGTCAGGATATTTGTCTTTGGGTTGGATCATTTGGCAAGAAAAGATGGTTTTATTTGGTTTTTTGAGATGGGAATGGTTAAAGCTTATGGAAACGGTTTTATCATTTCTTTTGGTAAAACTTGGCTCACCAAATTGTAGAGGTTCTTTTGTTTCCCTTAACTTTTCATAATTTGTGATCCAGGAATTGGGATGAATTTTGACAAGCTCATCTCTGGAAATTTGTCTGGGTATTTGGGTGCACATGGTTTTTCCTTGGTAGCATCAATATTCAAGAGTAAAGCATTTTCTCCTTCGGGAAGGCATAGATCCATGGCATGATTTTGGACCCGCCACGCCATTTGGTGATGAAGAGTGGCTTGGTTAGAATCTTTGGCTTGTGGGGCACCTTGAATTCAGACTTGAATTTTTAGTGCTTCGGTTAAGTATGGGTCAAAAAGGGACATGTTGAAATTCGGAAACATAGTTGTGAAGACAGTCCCTGCATTCAAGGTAACTTCTGCAATACCCAAATTTGCATGTTGGTACTCCAAGTATCTTGTATCTAGAAGAGAAAGTCGCGCAACAACAGGTTGACTTTTTCTTCCATGATAAGTGAGAGCAATTCGGATAGCACCTAAATGGATATGGGTGAAACCATGATCTCTCCATTGTCTGGGAAAATCATCTGGAATTTGGAGGGTAGTAAATTGTTCCTCTCGAGTAGCAAGAATAGGATGCTGGTCAAGTTTTGAGGCAGCAACATATTCTTTGACTCCTTTTGGTTTGTGTTGGACTAAGGAACGGATTTGGGTCCATGGGGAAAATGATATTTTGGCAAAATCTGAGTAAGGGTTTATTAGGGGTAGTTCAGTGGAAGGTACTTTCTGTTCATCGGGTAGGATATCGACTTCATAGAGGTAATCATATTTTTTGGACAAGGTTTTATATAGAGTAGGAGACATATTCATTTTTTCTAGGGAAGAGGATGATGGAAACGACTCAGACATATTTAGCAAACTGTTCCTCCCTCCGAAAGGATGGGCTGGCTCTGATACCACAGTAAGATGAACAGAGCAAGAGACTCCAAGAAAGCAAACTATATCATAGATACAATATTTTCAGAAACACCCAATCATCAACTTGCAACTCTAGGTCTCTATGTCACACATTCAAATTGGAATTTTGGCGGCTCTGAGCCATCTTCAAACGCTATTGAACCAACTTAAATTTCTCCAAGAAAGCAAACTGTATCATAGATACGATATTTTCAGAAACACCCAATCATCAACTTGAAACTCTAGGTCTCTATGTCACACATTCAAATTGGAATTTTGGCGGCTCTGAGTCGTCTTCAAACGCTGTTGAACCAACTTTACTTTCTCCATAGTCTTATAGACAAAATTTGGTCCCAACAACTCCTCTTCACCAACTTTGAACCAACCAATTGGCGATCTACACCTTCGCCCATACATAGTCTCGCACGGTGCAATCTTGATATTAGAATGGTAGGTTTTATTTTTAGAAAACTCAATGAGAGGTATATGATCATCCCAGTTACCTTTAAAATCAAGGATATCCGCAAGTTTCTGAATAATGTGCTCTGCTTTCCCATCTTTCTGAGGATGGAAAACTTGTGCCTAATCCTTTCTGGAAGGACTTCTAAAAGTTCATTGTAAACTGAGCACCATGATATAAAATGATGGACAATGGGGTCCCATGCACTCTGACGATTTCTTGGACATACAACTTGTCATAATACTCTACTGACTTTGTAGTCTTCATTGGCAAGAGGTGAGCCAACTTGGTAAGCCGATCTACAATCACCCAATAAGATCATGCTTTTAAAATGAGTGAGATAATCATGTTATATAGTCCATAAGTACAATCTCCCCTCAAGAGTATGTGTATTCTGTGGTAAAACACTAGGCTTCCTGCTGCTAGACTTTCACTTGCTGCTAATTCAAACACTTGGCCACAAAGTCTGTGATGTTCTTTTCATGTTGGTCCACCAATAAACCTCCTTGAGATAATTTTACATCTTTGGGGGACCTTGGTGGGTAGAATACTTGGAATTGTGGGCTTCTAATATGATCCTCCTCTCTAAGTCTACCTATGTTTAGAACACACAGTCCATCTTGGTACCTCAAAGTACCATCATCTCTCCCTTATTCAAAAGCTATCATTTTATGCTTGTGAATCCATATTTTTACTGCAACAAGTTGTCACGACCGAAATTTCCCTCTATTGGGTATCGTGATGGCACCTAGTTTTAGGGACAAGGTGAGCCGAACATATACTGAACAAAAATAAATAAAGAGCGTCCAACAACTTAGAAATTGAATTCTCTATAAACTTACAATTCCTAAAATCGATAGTATAAGTCATAAGCTTTTCTACAAGTAGTTGTGCATACTAAGTACATCATTATTTCAAAAATAAATGAAATAATGGGATTAAATACATCAGAGAGTGGCTTCAGAGCCTACGAATGTCCAATAGGTACACCTTGAAGTCTCCAACCACAGCGAGCATAAATATCAACATCGACCCGGTATGAAGTACCTGGTTCTGCACAAAAAGATGTGCAGAGGTATAGTATGAGTACACCACGGTGGTACTCAATAAGTATCAAGCCTAACCTCGGTGAAGTAGTGACGAGGACTAGTCAAGACACCCACTGGTCTAATAAACTGAACAAGCACAAGTATAGGAATGACAGAACATGACATCTATCTAATAAATACACGATATGTCTAACAATGTAGCAACTACAATAAGGAAGAAAAAATAGCAAGTAATAGCGGAACACCATAATAAAACACAGAAGGATGGACGGGAACATAGCCCAAATCTGGAAAAAAATTCAAAATACAACAAGGGCAAATAGTGACTCAACACTGCAATAGTTTCCCACATTAGGCCTTAGCCAATAACCCCAAACAAATCCTTCAAGTGTAATCTTTCACCCATAAATTTTTAAATTGAGGTCTTTAGAATAAAATCCCTTCCAAAGGGGAAATACATTTGAAATATACTTCCTTCAAATACAAACTCTTCAATAAATGACCTTCAAACATAGTCTTCCAAGATAATTACTTTTCCAATAAATGTCCTTCGAACACAGCTCTTTCAAGATAAATGTTCGTTTTCAAACATACTTTTCAGATAAATATTCTTCAAACAGAGTTCCTTCAAACTAGATACTTTTCAAATACCACTCTTCCTCACATGACAACGATAATGAATATTCAATGGCACGGCATCACCCTTCGTGCTTTACACTCTTCCTCACATATAATGATAATAAATATGCAATGGCATGGCATCACCCTACATGCTTTACACCCTTCTTCACATGATAATGATAATAAATATGCAATGGCACGGCATCACCCTTCGTGCTATACATTCTTCCTCACATGAAAATGATAATAAATATGCAATGGCACGACATCATCCTTCGTGCTTTACACTTTTCCTCACATGACAATGGTAATAAATATGCAATGGCAAGGCATCACCCTTCATGCTTTACACTCTTCCTCCCATGAAAATGATAATAAATATGGAATGGCACGGCATCACCCTTTGTGCTTTACACTCTTCCTCACATTACACTGATAATAAATATGCAATGGCACGGCATCACCCTTCGTGTTTTACACTCTTCCTCATATGACAATGATATTAAATATGCAATGGCATGGCATCACCCTTCGTGCTTTACACTCTTCCTCACATGAAAATGATAATAAATATGCAATGGACCAGCGAGGATAATAGGTATAGCACGACAGATTGATTTTCATGTCATTGGAGCCCGAGAGACTAGAGGTTTTAAGTGATATTTAT
>ML439368.1:0-33566 GCA_005239525.1 Nicotiana knightiana
TGACTGAGAGACCTTACTTATGAGTGACACTGTGCCTGAGAGGTTGTTACATTGTGAAATTCACTGTTTCTCACTCTTCTATACACTCAGCCTTTCTAAAAAAAGAAAATTATTGTCTTATAAAAGTTTTGAATGGATAACTGGAGCTTGTGAAGTATATGGTAGATGTAGACCTTGACCTGATTTATTTACCTTTATTGACACTTATTTTGTGAAATTATGATTTAAATGATCGTCATTGTACTCAAGTCTTTAGTTATGGTTGTTATATACTGAGTTGGCGTACTCACGTTACTCCCTGCACCTTGTGTGCAGATTCAGGTACCGGGGCAGAGCGATAGTTGAGCTACCCCATTTGGAGCATTGTTCGGATATTGTGAGATAGATGCTTAGCGTCCGCGGCCTACTCGTTCTCCTTTATAATATGTCATTTTACTTTACTTCCTAGACTTTTTGTAGTAGAGAATTTGCATTAGACTGTATCACTTCTTAGATGCTCATGACGGTTGACTCCAGATGTTGGGATTGTGTTTAGACGTTCCGATAATTTTTATTGTTTGAAATGTTTAAAAGTGGAAAGTATTATGAAACATGGATAATTTATGTATTAAATGGGAACCTTATGATATTTTTAGTAAAATTGGCTAGCCTAGCACCACGATAGGCGCCATCACGTCCAGTTTATATTTAAGGCCGTGAAACTGACATACTGTACCAAATGAACCTCTGTCTACAAAGCCTCTAAGATTATACGACATCAAATGGGACAGAGTACCGGCCTACCCATAATCTATAGCACAACTCTGACACGATAACTCATAGAGTCGGCGGCACTCCCAATGTGGTGGAGTCTTACCGATCCTTCGCTGAATGCCAATCTCATCTACTATCAGGGCTCGTCAAACTGTTTATCGATACCTGTAGGCATGAATGCAGCATCCCCAACAACAGGATGTCAGTACGAATAATGTACTGAATATGTAAAGCAGAACTGAAATATAACAATAAGTCAACATTACTTTAAAGATATATAAAAATCAACCCGAGTCTTTGAAGTGCCACCATATATACATACTTATCCTACTTATATATAATGCTTCTCTTTGAGATTATTTCTATTATCCATATTGTATGATACATGACTGCCTAACTGATAAGTGATAACTGTCCGACCGGCCGTAGCTTGGTGGTAAATGCATAACTGTCTAACCGGTGATAAATAATAATACATAACTGTCCAACACGTGGTAACTGCCCGACCGGCCGTAGCTCGGTGGTAGATGTATATGCATGACTACCCAACCGATGGTAACTGCACTGCCGACCGCAGACCTGTGGTAAATGAATATGCATGACTGCCTAATTGATCAGTGGTAACTGCCCGACCGACCGTAACGTTGTGGTAAATGCATACATCAAAATACTATTAATATTAACATCTTTATCAAATACCTCAACAAGGAACTATAAACATACTTAGACATGATTGAATATCATTTTACAAGAATGAATAACGTAGACATCCTTAAGTGCTAAGAGTAGAAACACTTGTGAAATAGCATTACGTTTACGTATCATTATTTAGATCATGCCAAAATGAAGGAAGGGCATACCTGAGCCGATTCTCTTAACAATTTCTCTAACAATGTTGATTGCGATAACGCGTAACGGCAAGATCAGAGTAGGAAAAAATCCATATAAGATTCTTGAGAAAGATTGTATCGTACTCCCTTAAAATTATTAGATCTCACGTTGCTTTGAATCGTTAAAGATCCTATCTTGCAAAAGACTTACGTTTGAAATAAATGGTTGTAACATACAAACATTCACATTTTTGAATGCACGTAGAAATGGATTTGTGACTTTACTGAATTGGAGAAATCTTCTAAGGCTTCTTGCTAAAGAACATTACCATTTTCATATACTTTGTAAATTTAGAGCTTTTTATGGCTTAGCCAAGAATTTCTTTCAAAGTGACACCTAGCAAGTTGATTTAAGAATCAATTAAAGACTAATAATGCTGCCACGTTTTGGAAGATATCCTTATCCAATAATGGTAATTAATTAGCTAATCTTTCATAAAAAATCAATAATTAATTCATTATCCATATAATTAGAAATTATCTCAAATTACTTAAAATACTACTTACTTTATAGATTATGTACTCTACTATCATGGTTATGTGGTACCGTATAAAATAAATACGTACACTATTATTTTATTAAAACATCCGTGTAAAAATATATATATTTTCTCAACTTATAATTTTTCTAACCTCATATAAAGAGTAAATTCTCATACGCTTGATTATTAAAATGGTAAAAAGATAACCTTCTTTTCTTGTGCTTCTTTTCCTGTGAGAAAATAATATCTATCATTGCAATAAAGAAATCTCATAAACTTTCTTATATTATGTGTATAATTTAAAATATTTTCAAAAGTAGTAGTATTAATAACTATATAAAATAATATTTTTTAAATATTTTTCTGCAATAAATGTTTCACTCAAAATAAATACCATAGCAAAATATATCTAACGGTATCAATATTGTTAAACTTATTAAGTCTTATAGCTACAAATCCTCTATAATCTCATGAATGATCTTAATTCTTTCTAGCTCGTATGAACTACTATAAATAATTCTAATATTAAAGTACGGGATGTAACATTACATCATAAAATCTTGAAGCTTGCATAAGAAAAGGTACGAGTAAATACCAAATAATCTTTCTATAGTTGCGTATAAAGAAAATATGCGCGAAAACCAAGTAATCCTTCAATAGTGGCATATAGAGAAGTTATGATTGATCAGACAAGTCACATTGCACGACCTGACACGTAAAGAAGATACGTACTTTGAATCATTTCTTAAACCACGTGGCATAAAGAGAAGATATGCTTAGTAGGCATGTATACAATCTAGGACTAGAATATAAAAATACATGCAGTAGGAAAATTATGTATACCCCCAAGGTGTTTCATATAAAGAAGATACTAAATCCAATCACTTGCCAGTGTCCACAATCCGCATGTACATTACCAAGGAAAAACACGAAAGAAGGACATTAGGGGATGGATCATTATTCACACGTTGGACAGACAATAAATATGCGTAATAATTATACTGACAACTCACGTGTCATAATCATAATCAAATAAACAACTCACGTGCCAAAATCCTAGTAATTATACGGATAACTCACGTACTAACAATCCAGTCTATCGGGCAGAAGCATATACAAGAATACATATATACTAATCTTAATCCATAAACCTTTGAACCAAATTTCATCATCTAGAATTTCATATAATATTACCTCTATAAGTCTCAACAAGCTGCGTCAAGTCATAACTATATTGCAAAAATGTAACCGTACAAGGTACCACATAACTCATGTGCTAACCGTAATATCTTCAATTTGCAATAGTATCTTATTAACAAATTCAGTACCGAAAACATACCTCATGTCAAATAATACCTTTTTTCCAAACCTTCATAACAATTTTAATGATGAAAGAAACATATAAAATCTCATATTCACCCATCAGATCAAAAAGTCATGGAGCTATCTCGGCCGACAAAAAACATTGCCAAATTCTTAGCTGACTACTGACAATATCCTTCCAAACATACCTTAATCAAATATGATAGCACTAACTTCAGGTCCAATAACCTCTTCTCACTCAGTACAAGCCGCTCGACAAGCCTTGTCAAATGCCACCTAGAGTAACATACGATGCAACTCGTGAACCAAACAAGCAACAACTCGATTCTAACCCCACGAAGGAAAGAGAACAAATAAGTGAACCATCAAACAAGTTTAGAAGATACAACCACCAAAGCACAATACCATGATTCTATTCCACAAGGCAGAATCAAAATACACAAATTAATCATAAAAGATTATTTCCTAAGATAACTCTGTTGCGACACGTAGCTCGATCCAATACATCAATCCACGTGGACCCGTCGAGACATGATGCTCTCAATCAATAAGAACATATGCATCAATATCGAGCACCTAAAGAGCATGAGCACAACCATGGAGGAACGGATAGAACATACAGGAAAAGCACGACTAAGGTGCAACAAACAACTCAACATCCTAAGATCCATCTCGCTCAAATTTATCCACAAGGCCTTAACAGAACCACATCATGTATGTAAATGTTCAAACAGTTTCACAACTCATCGTAGCATAAGAGATAAACATATAAAAAAAACTAGGACACAAATAACATCCATTCCCCATGATGACACATCCACAGTAAATGATGTGCAAGAATGAGTAAGCCCGATTTGACGTAGAATACACACCTCATTAGATATTTCGATGGGCCCCCAAATCAGTTCCGATCATCCCAAAATAGGGAAATAAGCTTCTAAAAGTCCATAGTAACCTATCCATAATATATGTTATCATCTATCTAACTCTTAACATTTTTTCAAAGTCCAAAACTAAGGAATAGTCTGTCTCTGAGAACATGTAGTCTCTAATCCTCAAGAATACAAGAATCTCCATATATCATCCCAACTTCACCACTCAAATGAGTAATACATCACTCATACACAATCATATCGCATGAAACACTCGCATAAATATTCTATGCCATGTAGCAAAACCTGAACATTATCTGTCAACAACCAAGCAATTATCAGAATACTAGTCAAGCATTCGCAGGTCAAAACACAAAGCGTCTTCTAAAACACACACCCTTCTTAGAAGATATCAGATACTTCAAACATTATCTTCAATATCTTAAATCGTCCATGTTGTCTAGAACTCATGACCTTCACTTTGAAACTGAACTACAACCTTGTACCTGCAAATCTCAATCCCACACGGTGCATCGCATCAATTATGCTAACATATGAAAACACGAGAATTTCATTATCAACTCTGAATCACAAGTAGGATAGACACCCCATCAACTAGCAACCTAATACCAAACTTAATCCCACATAATATTGGGATATCTAAATAAGGGCAAGTTTGTGTGCATTTTACTCCTTCCTGTAGTTCCTAACTAATTTCATCTATTTGTTGATTTCCGTCTAATCAAATAAAAAGGATTAAATAAATGAAATAATTTAATTCTAAAGTTATAACACTAAAAAGATTAACGTGGAAGAATTCAAATATGGAAAGGAGACAGGTAATTTGAAATCTTAACAAATTTTAAGGTCCAAACTTTTAGAACTTTCTACATAGATTTCCTTATCTTTCTTCTTCAAATTACGAGTAGAGATCTGGGGAGAGTGGATAGGACAGGGTGGTGGATTAAGTAAAGGAAGGGAAGGTTCGTCCCGTGCTTTCGAGCGATTCTTCCCACAAAAGGCAGATCTTTTTCTTTCCGTCCCAAATAGAACAATAGAATAAGGACTTAGATGTGACCAAGGTGCTTGCAAGCTTAGGGTTAAGGAAAGATTTGATACTTAAAATATTAGTTATTTTTTAACTCCTAAATATTAGGAAAAAGTATCTAATTACAACTTTGTCTAATGTGAAATCTATATTTAAAGGGTAAAAAAGTTAGATGGCATTTCGCTAATGCGTTTCGTGCTTTTAATATAGTACTAGTGTCTATGTTTGTGACATGCACGAAAAATCTCGTGTCAAACATTAATAGACGGTATCAAGAGTAATAAAACTTCACTTGCGTATGTATTTTAAAACTACTTTTTACTACTAAATATGTGTGAATTTCATAATCGTTTAAAACAAAAAATAAAGAAAATATGAAAGATAAGGGTAAAACATAGATAAAATGTCATTGTTTTGTTGTGCTACATGTAGTCTTAAGTTTATTATTATTCCCTCTGGTTCAAAATAAATGGTTTTTTTGCTTATAGCACACCCTTAATAAAATACTAACTTCTAGAAAACAAATATGTATTTGACTAAATTACCATTAATTAAAATTTTCATATTGTTAACTTAATTGTCACGACCCAAAATCCAACTTGTCGTGATGGCACCTAACCCAACAAGCTAGGTAAGCTAATTAATAACTATCAATATTAACGAGATTTATGAGGAAAAGAAATGAGAATGAAATTGCTTTTATCTAATAATTTTTCAAGGACTGGTAACAAATTATGAGCTAATAAGATTTAGAGTTTACAAAGCTAGTATAAAATAAATACATCATCTGTTTGAATTACACATAAATAGATTTTTCATAAGTCTAGAGCTACAATGAACAAGAGGCAACTATAACCGAACACATGTACGTCTTCAATGCTAGGTCCCATCATACACGTCAACATCAACATCCAAATCTGCACGTAAGGTGCAGGAGTGTAGTATGAGTACAACCGACCCCATGTACTCAATAAGTAATAAACCTACCATTAAGTTGAAAGTAGTGACAAGCTAGAACAAAGTTTGGAGTCTAACACCAATACCCAAAAATAGCTCATAACACAATAATAATAATGGTACAAGAAAAATACTCACATATAAGATGCTCAACTCGTTCACAATTTTAGAAAAATAAGCATGCCTTTCAAGTATATCAGTGTAAACCCAATTCTTTTACCGAAATCATCAAAATACGAGTAGGTTTGTAAAACTGTGATTTTCACAAAAAAATTCCAACAATAAATAAAATATTTCATTATCAGATGAAGAAAATACATCTCTGCACGCACATGTCAATGTATACGAGAAGCCATAAATGACGTGATAACGTACAACATGAGGAAAATCATCTCTATGCCTGTATGTAGAGTGTGCATGTTCAATGCGATAAAACTCAGTGATAAAACCGTCTGCATACTCTCAGGGTATCAATCCACCCAGTCCTCTCAGTCACTTCCTCACAATCACTCGGTCCTCACAGTTACTCAGCACTCGCTCTCGGCACTCGCTCACGCACTCATTAGGTACCGGCACTCACCCGGGTGTGTTCAGACTCCGTAGGGACACCTTCAGCTCAAGCGCTATGATAAGCCATTCACGACATACATAAATAACATATGCTGCCACGTGCAGCCCGCGCCCACTATAAATCAATAACACTTGTTGCGACGTGCACCCCAATCCCATCAATATCCTCACAATCGGGCCCTCGGCCTCGCTCAGTCATCAATCTCTCTTGTATCTCGAGCTCATAATGTCATGAAAATCAGCCTAAAAATAATGATGTGATATGTAATGAATGGTAATAGAGACTGAGATATGATATGCATATGAATGCGTATAACTGATTATGTAATTGCAATGTAAACAAATAACATAATAGTGGAAATTATCTCAGTAGGTCCCATTAGAATAAGCATGTAGCCCAGACATGATTTCTAACATGGATAACAACTCAATAGCACAATTACGTGGAGATTTCATGGTGACTGATAAGATCACGTAACCAAACAATACCATATAAATAACTGAGTCACAACTCGCATGGTCACGCCCACACGCTCGTCACCTAGAATGTGCGCCACCTTAACACTAAGCACATACCATCTAATTTGGGGATTCATGCCCTTAGCACCAAGTTTAGAAATGTTACTTACCTTGAGCGAGCCAAATACAATACCGAGAAAGCTAAACGATGCTCCAAAAATTCCATTCCACGCTCACCGACCTCGGAACTGCTTGACACTAGCAAGAAATATTTCAAATACATCAAGTAATGCGTAACGAACTAATTCCAAATGACAAAGGTCGAATCTTTAATATCAATCCAAAAGTCAACAAAAAAGTCAAACCTGGGTCCACACCTTGGAACCCGAAAAAATCACAAAATTTGATAACCCATGTAATTAAGAGTCCAACCATACTAGCTTGACTCAAATCCATGTGCAAAACTCAAAAATTCACCTTATGGTATTTTAGACAAAATCCCCCAACTTTCACTTTTGAAATCAACAGCCAATTACCAAAAACGAAATTAGATTCATGAAATGTAATAAAAAATGAGTAGAGAATACTTACCCTAATCCATGTGGCGAAAATCACATAAAAATTGTCATAATCTGTGCTCTCTAATTCAAAATATGACCAAATGAACAAGCCCTTAATTTATATGCTTCCGCCCAGTTGTTCAACCTCCTTTCTCGTGCCAAACAAGTCTGAACCCCACTTTTGATGCTTCCAATGGATTCCTTGTGAAATTTCAGTCATGTTAGGAGATATGTTGGTTTTAATATTTGTAAATAGTGCAAATTTTTAAATGCAAATTCAGTGACAATTTCATAATTAATTTGAAAAATCTTGCAATCTGATTCTTAGTAAAATGACAATAAATTCCTCATACGAAGTCGAAACTTGATGACTACAGTTGCTATAGTTCCAATATTACGACACATATCTAATGCTTCAATTAAAAAATTAATTGGATCTCATTTTCTTAACGTGGTACCATTTATGCTTCGAGAAACGACATTGAAACATAAAAAAAAACGCGCAACACAACCCAAACCTATCCGAAACTCACCAGAGCCCCTCGGGACCACGTCCTAACATACCAATAAGTACCATAATATAACATGGATGTACTTTAGGCCTCAAATCACGCATAACAACATCAAAACGATGAATCATACATCAAATAAAACTTAATGAACTTTAAACTTCCAAAACTCGCGCCGAAATAAATCAAATCAACTAGGAATGAACTCAAATTTTGCACACCAGTCCCAAATGACATAAAGATATTCTAATTCTCCGAACCATAATCTGAATCTTATATCCTCAAAGTCAACTCTCGGTAATACTTATGAACTATCAAAACCTTCAAATTTCAAACTTTCGCCAAGTAGCACCGAAAACCGTTTTGAAATAGACAAATGCAAATTCGGGCATACGCCCGAGCCCCAAATCACCATCCGGACCTAACAGAAGCATCAAAGCTGCAATCTGAGATCAAATACGAAAAAGTTAAATTTGGTCAACTCTAAAGCTTCAATCATGAAATTCGATCTTCCAAATCTATACCAAATAACCGTAAAACAAAAATCGATGATACACACAAGCCGTAATTCATCATACAGAGATACTCACGCCCTCGAACCACTGAGTGAAGTGCAAATGCTCAAAATGATCGGTCGGGTCGTTGCGTTCTCCCCCACTTAAACATGCGTTCGTCCTCAAACATGCCAAAGTTGTTCCAACACCGTAAAATCGCCGTGTAACTGTACCATACACGTACCCGAGGGTGATTCGACGTCACCCAATTCCATATAGGTTCGACAACACAACATACTGAAGATCATTACTTCACCCTTAGCTTGTAAATCATAGATACCAATTTCCAACGTCCGGAGTTTCTTACAAGGCCCTAACTTCGCATCTATAAAGTGTATAAGTCTTAACAAGCTGTATCAAGAGATATCCACAACCCCAGATGCATTCACATGACATACCACATGACTTGCATACTCGTAGCAAAATTTTCGATTACAATAGCTGCTCAAAACAATCCAACACCGGTAATAAGCCTCATATCAAACAAAACCTCATTCTAAAATTTTTTTACACCACCAATGATGAAGGAGACACGTAGAAACACATAACTATTCATCAGATCAACAAGTCATGGAGCTTCCTCTCCTTCGACAGGAACTATAGCCAATTTCTAAGTCGAGCAGCAACATTATCCTTCCAAATATACCGCAAGCAATTCCGATGGCATCCATTCTAGGTCGAATGACCTTACTTTATAAAGCCCAACTATCCTATTGACATGCCACACCAATACTACCTAGAATCACGACCTGTGCAATCCGTGCACCAATAAGAAAAAAAGTCAAATGTACCCAAAATGGAAAATGACTCAATTGAGAGAACCACCCCGAAAACCCAACAAGTACCACCACAGTCGCAATGCTATGAACCGATCATACATGGTAGAACCAAGAATCTTGAACATAACACACTGGATCATATACCAACTTAACACAACTGCAATGTGTGACCTCATCCAATGTATGTCTTCAATGATAGCTCCCGTCATACCCCGCAACATCAACATCCAAATATGTACGCAATGTGAAGAATTGTAGTATGAGTAGAACCGATCCAATGTCCTCAATAAGTAACAAACCTAACCTTAAGTTGAAAGTAGTGACGAGCTGGAACAAAGGCCGAAGTCTAACACTAATACCCAACAACAATTCATAACATAATAATAATAATGCTACAAGAAAAATACTCAGATATAAGATGCTCAACTCGTTCATAGTTCCGGAAAAACAGGCATGCCTTTCTAGTACATAAGTGAAAACCCAATTCTTTTACCGAAATCAACAAAATATGAGTATGTTTGTAAAAATGTGATTTTTCAACAACAGATAAGATATTTCATTATGAAATGGCATGAGGAAAATACATCTCTACGCTTGCATGTCAATGTATATGAGAAGTCACAAATGACGTGCTATCGTACAACATGAGGAAAATGCATCTCTATGCTAGTATGTCAAGCGTGCATGTCGAATGTGATGCAACTCACTGATAACACCATATGCATACTCTCAGAGTGTCAATCCACTAAATCTCCAAGTCACTTAGTCCTCACAGTCACTCAGCACTCACATTCGCACTCAGTAGGTACCTACGCTCAATAGAGGTATGTACAGACTCCGGAGGGTCTGCTTAAGTTCAAGCACTATAATAAGCCAATCATGGCATAAATCAATAGCATCTACTATGGCGCAACCCGCTCCCATCATAAATCAATAATACTTGCGACGACGTGCAGCCCGAACTCATCAATATCCTCAAAATCAGGCCTTGGCCTTGCTAAGTCATCAATTTATCCACTCTCTCAGGCTCATAATTTCATGAATAGTAGCCCAAAAATAACGATGTGATGTATTATTGAATGGTAACAGGGATTAAGATATGATAGGCATATGAATGCGTACGACTGATTATGTAATTGCAATGTACCAAATAACTCAACTGCAAAAATGACCTATGTGGGTCGCAACAGAATAAACATGTAGCCTAGACATGGTTTTTAATATGGATCACAGTTTCATAGCCCCATTACATAGAGATTTCATGGTTACAGATAAGATTAGGTAACTACACAGTACCACATAAATAACGGAGTCACAATTCACATGGCTGTCACCTAGCATGTGTCAATAACACTAAACATATAACACGTAATTCGGGGTTTCATACCCTCAGCACCAAGTTAATAAGTATTACTTACCTCGAACGAGCCAAATTCAAAACCGCCAAAAATGCCATCATGCATGTACCGACCTCTGAATGGCTCAAAACTAGCCAAAAACAACTCAAATACATCAAGTAATACCCAAGGAAACAATTCCAAACAATAAAGGTTGAATCTTTAATCAAAATCCAAAAGTCAACCAAAAAGCCAAACTCGGGCCTGCACCTCGGAACCCGACACAACTCACACAATTTGACAACAGATTCAATTATGAGTCCAACCATACCAGTTTCACTCAAATCCGACTCCAAATCGATGTCTCAAACTCAAAAAGTTCACTTTATGAAATATTAGACAAAAACCCCAATTTTCACTTTTGAAATCATCAACCAATTGCCAAAAACGAAGATAGATTCATGAAATATATAAAAAATTAGTGGACAACACTTACTCCAATCCATATGGTGAAATTCACTTAAAATCATTCAATCTGAGCTCTCCAACTTTAAATATGACCAAATTAGAAAACCCTTAGTTTATATGCTTTCGTCTAGCTGTTCTACCTCGTTTCTCATGACGGACGAACCCAAAACTCACTTATTATGCCCCCAATGAATTCCTTGTAATATTCCAGCAAAGATAGGCTTTTGAATCACTCTATTTGACATTATAATGAATGAGATATATTGGTTTTAATATTAGAAAATAGTGCAGATTTTAGATACAAATTGTGTGGAAATTTCGTAATTAATCTAAAAAACGTCGCAATCCAATTCTTAGTAAAATGACCATAAATTCCTCATACGATGTCGAAACTTGATGACTCTAGTTTCTATAGTTTCAATATTACGACACGAGTCTAATGATCCAATACAAACAAAAATTTGAGCTCATTTTCTTAATGTGGTACTATTTATGCTTGAATAAACGACGTCGAAACATAACAAGACGAGCGCAACACAACCCAAACCTATCTGAAACTCACCCGAGCCCCTCAAGACCCCGTCTGAACATACCAACAAGTCCCATAATAAAATATGGACTTACTCGAAGCCTCAAATCACGCATAGTAGCATCGAACCAAAAATCACACCTCAAATCAAACTTAATGAACTTTTGAACTTTCAACTTCTAAAACTCGCGCCGAAACATATCAAATCAACTCGAAATGACCTCAAATTATTCACTCAAATCCCAAATGGCATAATGAAGTTATTCCATCTCCAAAAACCATAATTTGAATCCGATATCCTCAAAGTCAACTCTCGGTCAAGTTTATGCGCTTTCCAAATATAACGACCCGACCGGTTGTTTCGTGAGATTAGCACCTTCCCCCATTTCTACTTTATTATATATTTATTATCTTATTTATGTTGTGTTGGGTTGGATGGTTTGCGTTTGGAGTGGCCGTGGTGAGAACAGAGGCACTTAGCCTCTTAAAGTAACCTAATAGTTGAAAAAGTCAAACTGAGAGTTGACTTATTGGTAAACGACCACAAAATACATATTTTATGGCTCGGATATCTTCGCTAGGTGATTTAGGACTTAGGAATGTGTTCAAAATGAAGTTTTGATGTCCGGTGTAGAATTAAGCTTGAATTGGCAAAGGTTAGGTTTTGGCGATTTTCGGTTGGTAGTGGAAAACAGGCTATAGGGGTCGGAATGAAACTCCCACAGTCTGAGCAGGTTCGTAATGTTATTTTGGATACGTGTGCAAATTTTTAGGTCAATCGGATGTGTTTTGGTTTGTTTCGGTATCATTGGCGAAATCTAGAAGTTTCAAATCTCATAAGTTCGAATTTGATGTAATTTTTGTGTTTTCGTGTTGTTTTTGGTGTTTCGAAGGCTCAACTAAGTTTGAATGATGCTATGAGGTGTGTTGGTATATTTGGTTGGGGCCCCGAGGTGCTCGGGATTGATTTTGGATGGTTGGCAGAGGTTTGAATGTCACGACCCAAATCCTAATTTAAGTCGCGATGGCGCCCAACAGCGGGGTTAGGCAAGCCAACATGCATTACACTATGTGTTACCCTTCCCATTTGATTAATTATCCCAACGTTTTCCAGTTTTAAACAATTATTAGCATGATGATAGGCTGTAACATAAAATAAAATCATACGACACATGAGCCAAAAGATAAGCATATGCATAAATATACAGCCAAAAACCCCAAAATATGCTACGTGTATGCCAGGAACTAGTGTCACGAGTGTCACGGGCAACTATCTTAATACACAAGGACAATATATATGCACACAATCCCACAGTCTGAATGAAGTAGACGGGAAAATGACAAAGGAATTTCAGAGCGCTGCCAGAGATCGTCAGGAAGAGTAGCTCACCGCGAAGTCGAATCAACCCAAGTCAGTATCTATCACCGGCCTGATAATCAGATGTACCAGCCTCCAGACTTGTACAGTCAAGTACAGAAGAAGAAGTGCAGCATGAGTACATAATAAATATGTACCCAGTGAGTATCCCGTTCAAACTCGAAGGAGTAGTGACGAGAGGTCGACTAGATACTCACTAAGGTCCAGCAATATAATATATAACGAGATATGGCTAAAGCAATAGACATGACAAACAGTGACCAACAAGTACATAACAAATAACGAAATCCATACAATAACTGAAAAAGGAACACCAAAGTACCAAAATCTCCTCCTAACCAATACCTAGCAGTCCAGTTATAAGTGACTCAGAACTCAAGTGATCATACATATACCAGGACAAGACGACCGGTCGGAGTCATAAGGGTGGTCATAGGGACTGAGGTCATAAGCTAACCCAGGATCGCGACTCATACATGCGACTCGCGTGCTGACTCGATATAATAAGCTAACCCAAGATCGCGCATCGTACCTGTGACTCGTGTGTTGACTCGATAATGATAAGATGACCCACGATCGCGCATCATACCTACGACTCGTGTGCTGACTCGGTTATAATAAGCTAACCCAAGGCTGCTCATCATAGTTGCGACTCGTGTGCTGACTCAATAACAATTGCATATATATATATATACATATATATAAGTACATATGTGTACCAACTAAACATGACTGTGTCCATACCACGGATAGCCAACTAGGATTTAAATCATAATGTTTCACGTTTCCATATCACCTCAACCGTAATTACAAGTCATAACACATATAAAGGTACAAATAAGGCACATAGTGGCATGCTCGTGAGTCCTAAAGCTACCCAACATAGCAATATAGTCACCACGTACAGACTCTCATCACTTGGTACGTATGCGGTCCCCACAACATCTATACATAGCAAATAAGGAACCTATGGGGACATTTCCCCCTTAAAAGGTTTGAAAGGAGACTCACCTCATGACGAAACCACCCCTCGGATCAAGGATGCACCCGAATCTCCGAAATCTACCCTCGATGGCTCGCAACTAGCCAAATATAGTATAATTACATCAACTCATGATCAAGGAACAATAATTAACCTATTAACCCAAAATTCACCATTCTTGAAGAATTACCCAATTTCAACCTCGAGCCCGCATGCTCGAATATGAAGAATTATTGAAGGGGCCGCTCACTCGTAGCCTAAGGATCAAGATTACGTAAATTTTATAGGAATGCATGGAAATCATTGAGTGATTTATCAAATTCTTAAGAACCCTAAATTTTACTATCCAAATCCTTGATTTTTGATGTTTTAGTAATTTTTTCTAGTTGAATTCCATGTAACAATTATGAAAATAGAGAGGAATTACTCACGTTAGCACTATATAGGTCGTGGAGGGTGCTGCTCAAGCTTGAAGGTTCTCTAACGATTTTTTGGATGAGAAAATATGAAGAAAACCCGTGTTCAAACATTTAAGTATGCCTTCCTACAGGGGTTTCCGCACCTGCGACCCTGGGACCGCACCTTCGGTCCCGCACCGGCGAGAAAAGAATTGCACCTGCGAAAAATGGCGAGGGGGCTGGGGATCGCACCTACGGAGGGCTTTCCGCACCTGCGAAGGTAGGGGATCCCCTAGGATTTTGCACCTACGAGGCTGGTACCGCAGGAGCGGTCCCGCACCTGCGGCTGGGCAACCGCACTTGCGGTCACACCAGTAACAGCTGCACCAGTAGTTGTTTTAGCTGGTTTTTGGCCTCGTGTGATGTCCGGGAGGCACATGGGCCCACCTGATCCCCCGTCCAAATATACCAACAAGTACCAAACCATAATACGTACTCACTCGAGCCTACTGAACACTCAAAATCACATCCCAAAAGCCCTGAATTCATAACTTAAGACTTTCAAATTCTAGATTTCTATAACGTGCGCCGAACCGACCTATACAACTCGGAATGACTTCAAATTTTGCGAAAAAGTCATAAATGACATTATGAAACTATTCTCGGTCCTGGAATTTCGTTCGAACCTTGATAGCATATAATTACGACCCAAACCAAATTTCATACTTAAGGAAATCTTGATTTCCATTTCGTGCGCCGAAATGCTACCGGGTCACCAAAAATCCGTTCCGAACATACGCCCAAGTCCAAAATCATCATACAGAGCTACTGGAGCTGTCAGAACTCGATTCCGAGGTTGTTTTCTGTAATATTGAGCGAAGTCAAACTTGGCCAAATAGGCCAACCTTAAGGAACCAAGTGTTCCTAAAGCACTCTAATCACTCCCAAATCCCGAACCACCCATCCCCGCAAGTATTAAAGCACGAATAGCCACTATGGGAAACTTCATTTAGGGGAACGGGGATCTAATACGCAAAACGACCGGTTGGGTTCTTACATCTTCCACCTCTTAAACAAATGTTCATCCTCGAACGGGTCTAAAATCATACCTGAAATGCTGAATTGCTATGGGTATCTGTCCCGCATGTCTACCTCGGACTCCCAAGTCACCTCCTCAGCTGGTTGGCCTCTCCACTGTACCTTTACTGCAAAAACTCTCTTGGACCTCAACTGGCGGTCCTGTCTATCAACAATGGCAAATGGCTACTCATCGTAGCCCAACTTCTCATCCAACTGAATAGTGTTGTAATCAACCACGTGAGAGAAGTCAGTGTGATACCTCCGAAGCATGGATACATGAATGACCGGATGAACTCCCGATAAGGCTGGAGGTAAAGCAAGCTCGTAAGTGACCTCTCATACTCGCCTCAACACCTCAAATGGACCTATGAACCTGGGGCTCAGGTTGCCCTTCTTCCCGAATCTCATAATGCCCTTCATCGGCGAAAGCTTCAGCATAACCTTATCTCCCTCCATAAATGCTACCTTACGCGCCCGCTGATCTGCCTTACTCTTCAGAGCGTCTCTCACCAGATCTATGCCATATAACTTGGCCTTGCTAGGCTCAAACAACCCGATAGGTGAACGACACCGCCAACCATATAAAGCCTCAAATGGAGCTATCTCGATGCTGGACTGGTAACTATTATTGTATGCAAACATTGTCAAAGGCAAGAACTGTCCCACTGACCCCCAAAATTAATCAGACACGTCCTGAGCATATCCTCTAATATCTGAACTGTGCGCTCTGACTGGCCATCAGTCTGAGGGTGAAATGCTGAACTAAGGTCTATTTGAGTGCCCATCTCACTGTGCACAGCTCTCTAGAAGTGCAAAGTAAACTAAGGAGCTCGATCTGATATAACAGCCACCGGACTATCTCTCGAATGTAAATCTGAGCCAGCCTCTCTATAGTGTAAGTAATAGGCACAGGAATTAAATACGCCGATTTGGTCAATCTATCCACAATGACCCAAACTGCATCAACCTTCCGCAAAGTCCGAGGCAACCTAACTACGAAGTGCATGGTGATACGCTCCCACTTCCATTCGGGAATGGGCATCTGCTGAAACAGGCCTTCTGGCCTCTGATGCTCGTACTTAACCTGGTGGAAACTGAGACACCTAGCCACATACTGCACTATATCCTTCTTCATCCGTCTCCACAAGAAATGCTGCTTCAAATCACGATACATCTTCGTCGCTCCTGGATGAACAAAGTACCGAGAACTGTGTGCCTCTGCTAGAATCCTCCCCCTATGGCCATCAACATCAGGAACACACAATCAGCCCTGGAGTCTCAGAACACCGTCCTCGCCCAAGGTAAAATCCTTGGCCCTACCCTGGACCACCGTCTCCCAAAGTTGTGCCAGACATGGATCATCAAACTATCGAACCTTAATCTCTCCCAATAATGAAGACTGAGCAACCACATGAGATAGAACTCGACGAGGCTCTGAAAGGTCCAATATCACAAGTCGATTGGCCAAGGACTGAATGTCCAAGGCTAAAGGTCTCTCCTCAGCTGCAATGTAGGCCAAGCTACCCATACTCACTGCCCTCCTGCTCAAAGCATCTGCTACTACATTCGCTTTGCCCGGATGATACAGAATAGTGATATCATAGTCCTTCAACAACTCGAACAAGCTCCACTGCCTCAAATTATTGTCCCTCTGCTTAAACAAATGCTACAAATTGCGGTGGTCAGTGTAGACCTCACAAGATACACCATACAAGTAGTGCTGCCAAATCTTCATAGCATGAACAATCGCCGCCAACTCCAAGTCATGCACTGGGTAATTCTTCTCATGAACCTTCAGCTGGCGCGAAGCATAGGCAATGACTCTCCCATCCTGCATCAACAAACATCCCAACTCGACGCGTGAAGCGTCACAATACACCGTATACATCCTAGAATCAAACGACAAAGCTAGAACTGGTGCTGAGGTCAATGCTGACTTGGGCTTCTGAAAGCTCGCCTCACAATCGTCGGACTACCGAAACGGGGCATTCTTCTGAGTCAATATAGTCAATGCAGCTGCAATAGAAGAGAATCTCTCTATGAATCGTTGGTAATAGCCTGCTAGACCCAGAAAACTCCTGATCTCTGAAGCTGAAGTAGGACATGAGCAACTTTGAACTGCCTCAATCTTCTGCGGATCAACCTTGATAACCTCTCCGGATACCACATGCCCCAAAAATTCCACAGAATCCAACCAGAACTCGCACTTAGAGAACTTAGCATATAGCTTCTTCTCTCGCAAGGTCTGAAGCACAACTCTCAAATGCTGCTCGTGCTCACCCACGCTCCATGAGTAGATCAAGATGTCATCAATGAATACAATGATGGAGGAGTCAATATACGGCATGAATGCCCTATTCATCAAGTCCATAAATGCTATTGGGGAATTAGTCAAGCCAAAGGACATTACTAGAAACTCATAATGGCCATATCTGGTGCGAAATGCGGTCTTCGGAACATCTGAAACCCGAATCTTCAACTGGTGATAACCCGATCTCAAGTAAATTTTAGAGAACACACGAGCACCCTGCAACTGATCAAACAAGTCATCAATGTGTAGCAGAGGATACTTGTTCTTGATGGTCACTTTATTCAACTGGCGGTAATCAATGCACATCCGCACAGACCCATCCTTCTTCTTAAAAAATAATATCGGAGCACCCCACGGTAACACACTCGGCCTGATGAACCCCTTAGCAAATAAATCCTCAAGCTGCCTCTTCAGCTCCTTTAGCTCCTTAGGAGCCATACGATACGGGGGAACGGAAGGAGCATGTTATCCACTATCTACTTGGAGAAGTATGTACCCCAGTCTCACCAGGAGGAGCATCGCAGGCATTTTGAGCAGTTGCGTCAAGAGGAGGTATCAGTGACGCAGTACGAGATGCGGTTATCAAAGTTGGCTCGTCATGCCACCAATTTGGTCTGTACTGATAGGGAGAGGATTAAAAGGTTTATAGATGGCCTTACTTATCAGCTCCGCCTTTTCATGACACGGGAGAGTGTATCAAATGCTACATTCGAGCAGGTTTTTGATATTGTTTGAGATTTTGAGTCGGTTCACCGCCAGAAGCGGGTAGAGAGGGAGGCCAAGAGGCCTCATGGATCAGGTGGTTCTAGTGGTGCTCCTTCCATGGGGGCAGTTTCAGCATGGCAGGGGCCGATCATTTAGTCCTCCTCGATCAGGCCGCCCAGCCAATAGTGGTGCATCTTCGGGGCATGGTCCCCGCGGTTTTTAGCTAGCCCATTCCTTATTCGGTGCCCTTCCAACCCAGAATGCAGTTTGAGCACCATCAGTTCAGGGGTCTTCTATGCATGGTCCTCCTAGTGGCCATTCCGATGTCAGGGGTTCTTTTCCGTCCCAGTATCCAGCTCCAGGGAGCTGTTATGAGTGTGGAGAATTCAGGCATATGAGGAGGCAGTGTCTTCATCTTTTTGGAGGTCCATCTCAGCTGAGGAGCCAGCCTTCGACTTCAGCTCAAGTTACTTCACCACCCACCAGGCAGCCAGGGGTAGTAGTCGGTCTGCTAGAGGTTGCCTTAGAGGGGGAGGTCGAGCAGGTGGAGGTCAAGCCCGTATGTATGCCTTTCCAGCAAGGACAGATGCTATGGCCTCCGATGCAGTGATCACATGTATCGTCTCAATCTGTTGCCCAGATGTTTTAGCTTTATTTGACCCTGGTTCTACATATTCCTATGTTTCTTCATATTTTGCCCATTTTCTGGATATGCCCCATGAGTCTTTAGTTACATATGTTCATGTGTCGACTCCCATGGGTGATACTGTTGTTGTGGACCGTGTGTATCGGTTGTGTGTGATATCCATTGGGGATCTTGACACCCGTGTGGACCTACCGTTAGCATGGTCGATTGTGTTGTGATATTGGGCATGGGCTGGTTATCTCCATGTCATGCCTTTCTTGATTGTCACGCTAAGACCGTGACCTTAGCTATGCCCGAATGGTCCGAGGGTTGAGTGGAGAGGGTCTTCTGATTATGTGCCTAGCAGGGTGATTTCCTACCTGAAGGCTCAGCCTATGGTTGAGAAGGGGTGTTTATCGTATCTGGCATTTGTGAGGGATGTCAGTAGTGAGACTCCCGCTATTTATTCGGTTCCTGTGGTCCATGACTTTTTGGAAATGTTTCTTGCAGACCTGCCAAGCATGCCACCTGACATTGACATTGATTTTGGTATCGACCTGGTGCCATGCACTCAATCTATTTCTATTCCACCTTATCGCATGTCACCAGTAGGGCTAAAGGAATTAAATGAACAGCTTTAGGAACCCCCAGATAAGGGGTTCATTCGGCCTAGTGTGTCACCTTGGGTGCACTGGTGTTGTTTGTAAAGAAGAAGGATGGTTCTATAAGTATGTGTATTTATTACCGGCAGCTGAAAAGAGTTATGGTGAAGAACCGGTATCCCTTGTCTCGTATACATGAATTTTTTGATCAGTTGCAGGGTGCCAGAGTATTTTCTAAGATTGACTTGCCTCCGGCTATCATCAGTTGAAGATTCGGGGGCTAGACATCCCAAAAACTGCTTTTAGGACTTGATATGGTCCTTATGAGTTTCTAGTTATGACATTCGGGCTGATCAATGCCCCAACAACCTTTATGCACTTGATGCACAGTGTATTCCGGCCTTACCTGGATTCTTTCGCCATCATGTTCATTGACTATATCTTGGTGTATTTCCGATCTCGGGAGGATAATGAGCAGCATTTGAGAGTTGTGCTTTAGACCTTGAGAGAGAAGAGATTGTATGCAAAATTTTTGAAGTGTGAGTTCAGCTTGATTCGCTAGCATTCTTAGAGAACGTGGTGTCCAGTGAGGGTATTCAGGTTAATTCGAACAATGTAGAGACAGTGCGGAGTTGTCCTGGACCGTCATCAGCTACTAAGATTCCCAGTTTCCTTGGTTTGGCAAGGTACTACTGCCGTTTCGTAGAGGGATTTTCATCTATTGTAGCACCTATGACCAGACTGACCTAGAAGGGTGCTTGGTTCAAGTGGACTGAGGAGTGTGAGGGGAGCTTTCAGAAGCTCAAGCCAACTTTGACTACAACTCCAGTATTGATTTTGCCTACGGGTTCAGGATCTTATACAGTTTACTGTGATGCCTCAGAATTGTCCTTTGAGCGGTTTTGATGCAAGATGGTAGGGTGATTTCCTACGCATCCAAACAGTGGAAGATGCACGAGAAGAATTATCCAGTGCAGGATCTTAAGCTAGCAGCTATTGTTCACGCCTTTAAGATTTTGCGTCATTATTTGTATAGAGTGCATTGTGAGATTTTCACTGATCACCGTGGTTTGCAGCATTTGCTTAAGTAGAAGGATCTGAATTTGCGTCAGAGGAGGTAGTTGGAGCTTCTCAAGGATTATGACCTCAATATCTTATATCATTCAGGGAAGGACAATGTAGTGGCCGATGCCCTGAGTCAGAGAGCGGAGAATTTGGGGAGTTTAGCCTACCTTCCAGTAGCAGAGCGGCATTTAGCACTTGATGTTCAGGCTTTAGCAGGTCTTTTGGTGAGATTGGATCTATAAGAGCCTCCACGGGTATTGGCTTGTTTAGCCTCCATGTCTTCTCTTCATGGTCAGATTAGAGCATGCTAGTATGATGATCCACACTTGCTTGATCTTCATGACAGGGTTCGTCGCGGTGATGCCATGAATATGGTTATTGGTGATGATGGGGTTATGAGGATACAGGGCCGGATTTGCATGCCCAATATGGATGGGCTTGGATATTTGATTCTAGTTGAGGAACATAGTTTGCGGTATTCCATCCATCTGGGTGCCGCGAAGATGTATCACAAACTGAAACAACATTATTAGTGGAGGCGGATGAAGAGAAATATTGTTGAGTTTGTGGCTCGATGTCTGAACTGTCAGCAGGTCAAGTATGAGCACCAGAGGCCAGGTGGACTACTTCAGAGATTTGATATTCTGGAGTGGAAGTGGGAGCAGATCACCATGGACTTCGTAGTTGGAGTCCCACAGACTTTGAGGAGGTTTTATGCTATATGGGTTATTTTGGATCGGCTGACCAAGTTCGCGCACTTCATTCGTGTTGGTACTACTTATTCTTCCGAGCGGTTAATTGAGATTAATATCAGGGAGATTATCTGATTGCATCGGGTTCCAGTTTCTATCATTTCTGACAGAGGTACTCAGTTGACATCACAATTTTGGAGAGCCGTACAGAGAGAGTTGGGTACTCAGGTCGAGTTGAGCACATCGTTTTATCCTCAGACCGACGGGCAGTCGGAGCGTACTATTAGATTTTGGAGGATCTGTTGTGTGCATATATCATTGATTCTGGGGCTTCATGGGACCAGTTTCTGCCGCTTGTGGAGTTTACATATAATAATAGTTATTAGTCGATTGCCTAAATGGCTCCGTATGAGGCTTTATATGGTAGGAGGTACAGAACACCGGTTGGTTTGTTTGAGCCAGGCTAGGCTAGGCTATTAGGCATAGACTTGGTTCATGATGCATTGGGCAAGGCAAAGTGATTCAGAAACGTCTTAGCACGATGCAGTCTTGGAAGAAGAGCTATGCGGACCGGAATGTGTCTTTCATGGTTGGGGATAAGGTGTTGCTGAAGGTGTCACCCATGAAGGGTGTTATGCGGTTCGGGAAGAGGGTAAAGCTGAGTCCCAGGTTGATTGGGCCATTTGAAGTGCTTCAAAGGATTGGGGAGGTGGCTATGGACTTTCCTTGCCTCCCATCTTGTCGAGTATGCATACGGTGTTCCATGTTTCGATGCTCCGGAAGTATGTTGGTGACCCGTCTCATGTTTTGGACTTCAACACAGTTCAGCCCGAGGGTGATATGCCATATGAGGTAGAGCTAGTGGCTATTTTGGGTCATCAGGTCAGAAAGCTGAGGTCTAAGGATATAGCTTCATTGCAGGTTCAGTGGAGAGGACAGCTAGTGGAGGATTCCACCTCGGAGGCCAAGCGGGAGATGCGAGACAGATATCCTCACTTATTCGAGACTCCGAGTATATCTATAGACCCGTTCGAGGACGAACGTTTGTTTAAGAGGGGGAGGATGTAACGACCCAACCGGTCGTTTCATGAGATTATCCATGTTTCCTCCATTTATGCTTTATCATATATTTCTTAGCCTGTTTATGTTGTGTTGGGTCGGATGGTTTGGGTTCGGACTAGTCTTGGTGAGAACAGAGGCACTTAGCCTCTTAAAGTAGCCTAATAGTTGAAAAACTCAAATTGATAGTTGACTTACTGGTAAACGACATCGGAATACGGATTTTATGGCTCAAACAGCTTCTCTAGGTGTTTTAGGACTGAGGAATGTGTTCGGAATGAAGTTTTGATGTCCGGTGTAGAATTAGGCTTGAATTGGCGAAGGTTAGGTTTTCGTGAATTCTGATCGGCAGTGGAAAATAGGATATAGGGGTCGGAATGGAATTCCGATAATTGGAGAAGGTTCATAATTTCATTTTGGATATGTGTGCAAATTTTCAGGTCAATCGGATGTTTTTTGGTTAGTTTCGGTATCATTGACGAAATCTAGAAGTTTCAAAGCTCATAGGTTTGCATTTGATGTAATTTTGGTATTTTCGTGTTGTTTTGGTGTTTCAAAGGCTCTACTATGTTTGAATTATGCTATGGGGTGTGTTGGTATGTTAGGTTGGGGCGCCGAGGGGCTCGGGATAGATTTTGGATGGTTGGCGGAGGTTTGAACTTAGGAAATTTGTAGCAAATAATTGTTGGTGTTAAGCTGCTGGTGTGGCTGCACCTGCAGATGAGAAGCCGCAGGTGCGAAGATCCATGCGCAGATGCGAAATAGGCTAGGCAGGAGGAGTCCGCAGGTGCGAAGAGTTGGCCGCACCTACGAAGCCGCATGTGTGGAAAAGGGACCGCATGTGCGAGAATTGGACTGTTGGTGGGTTTTCACAGGTGCGCACCTGGGACCGTAGGTGCAGGTCCGTATGTGCGAGAAAGGTCCGCAGGTGCGGATTAACTAGGAAGAACAATATAAAATAGTGCCTCCGCGAAATTTTAGTCATTCTTCCATTGTTGCATGCGGGTGGAGCTTGTTTGAGAGCAAATTGAAGAGAGAATTGGAGATTCTTCAGTGGAGGTAAATTCCCGGATTATAAAACTTGTTTCTATGCTATTTTGTTCGGATTAGACTTTTAATTTGAAGGATAAAAGTAGAAAATGTTTGGAAAAATGGGAGGAGGTTTGGAAAATTCTTTTGGCGATTTGGGTAGACAATTATGGTCCGATTGTGGTGTTCTTGGTATGTGTAAAATTGTGGGAGGAAAAGTTTTATAGTGATGTATATTTTATGGAATTCCAAGACATGGGCTCGGGGCTCAGATTTGGCCGAATATCGAGAATTGTGTTAAAATTTATATCTTTCGATTGGGTTTTGTTCCGTTAGCGTGTATTGATGATGTTAATCTGATTTTGGTTAGATTTGAAGCATTTGGGAGCCATTTCGAGGGGCAAGCGCATCACAGAGTAACTTTTGGGCTGTTTTGAGGTAAGTAACGATTGTAACTCTAAACCTGAGGTTATGACACCCCGTTATTTGTTATTGTGTTGATAAATGAGCTGACACACATGCTAGGTGACGAGCGTGGGGGCGTGCACCGATAGGGATTGTGACTTGGTCCGTCCCGTATCGACTATTAAGCCGCGTATTCGATTTGAAACCTTACGACATCCTGTCTTTCAGAAGTTTATACTTGTTTATGGGTTGTGAGCCATGTTTGGGGCCTTGTGCCGACCTGTTTAGACCCTTAGGGGGTACTTTTATACTATTCTATCACTATCCTGTTAGTAAATACTAAACTCAGTCATTGTTTCCTACTTGTTGTTATTTTCACTGTTATCAGACTTCTTTGAAAACTCTGAAAAATATTTTGGGATGAGTCCCGTAAGTCGGGATAAATTTCCCAAGTGACTTGTGGGGGTAACTAAGTCAGGCCAAGAGCCGAATATGTGAGGATAGTAATGGGATGGGCTGCACGCCGCAGAAATATATGTGTTATATATTATATGTGGGTCGGGCTGCACGCCGCAGCAATATAGATTATATATATATGGATCGGGATGCACACCGCAGCAATATATGTTATGTATGGATCGGGCTGCACACCGCATCAATATGCATATTGGATCGGGCTGCACACTGCAACAGATATGGCGCTTGAGCTGAAGGACCCCCTCCAGGAGTCTGTACACCCCAGAGACTGCAGTCGACTATTATACGGATCGGGCTGCACGCCGCAGCAGTATAAATATATATATATGTATGTATAGATGTAGTGGAGCGGGCTGCCTGCCGCAACAGTTGTGTGTGTTAATGGTGCTTACTGAGTACGACTATTAAGTGAGAGCATGAGATACTGATAGTAGAGTCATGAGTGACTGAGAGGCTTGCCCGAGAGGCTTTATTGTGAGTGATACTATGCCCGATGGGCTTATATTTTATGAAAATGTTGTTTTCACTCTTCTTTACACCGAGCCTCTGATTAAATGTTGGACAAAAGTTTTCGTACAAGATTTTTAAAATGCAAACTGGAGTTTTATGAAATATTCGGAATTGTAGATTTCTGACATGATTTATTCATTTCCACTGTTATTCATTATATGGATTTACATGATTTAAATGGCTCGTCACTACACTCAAGTTTTTAGTTACATTGATTACTTACTGAGTTGGCATACTCACGTTACTCCTTGCACCTCTTTGTGCAGATCCAGGTATCGGACCATCCCACTAGTTGATTTCTGAATGAGTTTAGCGTTGTTTAAGGATTGAGGTACCTGCTCAGCGTCCCCAGCTCACCTCATTTCCTTCCCTCAGATTATAGTTTCTTTTGGTCTTCAGTACCTCATACTTTTGTTGCAGCAGGTCATTGTTGTACATTGTATTTTCAGTCTTACATGCTCATGACAATTGACTCCAGGTTTTTGGAAAGTGTGTATTTTTTTATCTCTTTCTGATATTTTTAAAATCTGCTAAATTTTAGTGAACTTATGGGATATATCAATAATCTGAAATGGTTGGCTACCCTAGTTCCATGATAGGCGCCATCACGGCCGGCTTAGGATTTGGTCGTGACACCAAAACTTCAAATTTCTAAGTTTAGCGAATTAACACCGAAACTTTTCTGGAATATCCAAATGCAAATTGGGGCATACGCACGAGTCTACAATCATCATCCGGACGTGAAGGAACCATCAAAGCACTAATCCGGTGTCAAATACTGAAAAGTAAAACTTGGTTAACTATTCCAATTTTAATGCTTCAATCATGAAATTCCTTATTCCAAATCTATTCCAAATAACCTGAAAAACAAAACCGGCGATACACAGTCATAAATGAATCTCTAGGCATGTATGTCAAGTGTGCATGTCGAATGCGACACAACTCATTGATAAAACCATATGCATTCTCTTAGAGTATCAATCAACTCAGTCCTTATAGTCACGCAACTCATTGGGCCAAAATATCCCTTTTACATTTTATAAAAATTGCCCCAAACTTTCTATTTTATAAATAAAATCCACCGTTTATTATTTTGTAACAATGTTGCTTCGTCTCCTCGGTCATATGATAGTGTATCATGTTTTTCATAATAAAAATGATAATTTTGTTCCAAATTTATTTATGTTCAGGACTATAGTTCGCGATAATATAATGAATGTTATTAATAATGGTTCTATTGGGAATTTGAGATAGTTTTTAGAACTTGTGGGTATAAGTCATGTTTCATGTTTTTCAAAAATAAATTTGGAAAATATATTTTGAAAACTGATGTCCAAACATAATTTCATCTTCGAACCAAGCTTCACCCAAATCATATTTTTCAAAACAAATTTAGGAATCTATGGTCGAACGCTAACTTAGTGTTTAATGTTCGTGCTTTTATAATACTGTTATCTATAAACGTGCGCTGCAGATTAATAATGGCACATGATGGTTTAAATATTTATTTATATGAAGGAACAATAAATTTAATTAATGAGATAGATTTCATATATAATAATACAACAATCATCGAAATGCCGAACAATATTATTAGATTAGGATAATACGGGAATTCAAAAGGAAAGGACATCATCAGAACTTACACAAATGATCAATTTTAGTCATGTTAAGTAGATAATTATGTATTTTAATTTAAAGGGTATCTAATGTGATGGTATCTTGCCGTACACTTCTTTATAGAAAATATTTGTTTGTATATGTGTCATGACCCAAAATCCTAAGGTCGTGATGGCGCCGGACATCAATGTCAGGCAAGCCAAATCATCAATTAATTGAAATAACTTTCCGGTTTTAACATTAATAAAAATATTTCCATTCACTTTATTACATATACCAAATAAAAATATGTTAACGAAAAACAATAGTTTGAATACTACACTTTAGCATAAAAATATCCCAACATACCCCAGAAGCCTGTCTGGAATACAAATTGGACAAGGAAATATAAACTGAAAGTAAATACAGTACGAGGGAGACTCTGTCAGCTGCGGATCGCCTCCGGATGATGCAGCTCGCCTAAGTCTCCGAATCCTCCACATTGTTATGAAAGTACATATGCAATAAAAATGCACACTAAGTGTAGCATGAGTACAAAAACAGCGTGTAGTGAGTGTCACGACCCCAGTTCGCCCTCCGTGAACATGTCATGACGGCACCTAGTCTCTCTAACTAGGTAAGCTAGCAATGTGGAATAACAACATAATTTGCAGAATAATTAAGTAAAAGAAAGCTGAACAGTGTATATAAACGCCACTTGGCATATACAACCCAAAATAATACGGAAATCTACAAAATCACTCCAAAACCCGGAAACTCATGGGAACCATAGGCTAGCAGAATATAATACACTGCTCTAACTCAAGAATGTCTATACAACTGTAAGGAAGGAATAATTTTTTCAAAAAAGCTGGAATAAGATAGAGACTCCTGGTCTGCGGACGCGGCAAATGTACCTCTAAGTCTCTACTGTATCTCTAAACCTCGGGGATAGTGCCCCAGAGTGGAGGGACCTGGATCTGCACATGAAAAACATGCGCAGGAAGGGCATGAGTACACCACAACGGTACTTAGTAAGTGGCAAGCCCAACCTCGATCGGGTAGTGACAAGGAAGGTCAGGGCCTTACTGAGGTTAAACAATATAATAGGAATTTATAGTATGAGAGACATACATAAATAATGAATACAGCCGTGAAATAAGACAGGTCAAACAACGAAATGACAAAGACAAGAACAGAGTAAACGCGGAATACAAACAACTCGATAACAAAGGTAACAATGAGGATCTTCCTGGATACCGTCTTGTAGACCTTTTCTCAACTGTCTAGTGGATCTCCCGGGATACCGTCCCGCAGTCCATCATATGTATATCCGAAGGATCTCCCGGGATACCGTCCCGTAGCCCCAAAGTAAATATGTAGGGGGATCTCTCGGGATACCGTCCCAAATTAAATATGTAGGGGGATCTCACGGGATACCGTCCCGTAGTCCAAAGTAAATATACAGAGGGATCTCACGGGATACCGTCCCGTAGTCCAAAGCAAATATGCAGGGGGATCTCACGGGATACCGTCCTGTAGTCCCAAGTAAATATACAGAGGGATCTCATGGGATACCATCCCGTAGTCCAAAGTAAATATGCAAGGGGATCTCACGGGATACCGTCCCGTACTCCAAAGAAAATATGCAGGAGGATCTCACGGGATACTGTCCCATAGTCCAAAGTAAATACGCAAGGGGATCTTACGAGATACCATCTCGTAGTACAAAGTAAATATGCAGGGGGATCTCACGGGATACCTTCCCGTAGTCCCAAGTAAATATGCAGAGGGATCTCACGGGATACCGTCCCGTAGTCCCTAAGTAAATACACAGCCACAACAAGAAGACATTCAGAATCAGAGTGCAATAATACAAGGCAACAAGAAATTCTATCCTAACACGTTTCATGTAGTACAATTAAGGCAACTTAAGCAAATAGGCAATTCAAGTCAACTAGGCATGCTTTTCTAAACTAACATAGGCTATAATTGCAAGTAGAGTAAAGCAGGTAAGGAAGAAACTCAGTCCAAAATTTTAATGTAAAACCGTATTTTCAAAACCTAGCACAAGTACGCCCTCGCCACCTCACGTACACGACATTAAATTACCAAATATCACATCCTAAGGGGAAAGGTCCCCCACACAAGGTTAGACAAGACACTTACCTCGAACCGGCTCAAAATCAACTTGAAACCACACGTTTGCCAAGAGTATCCGACTCCAAATGGCCCAAATCTATACAATTCAATTACATATCGTAAATAACATCTCATGCAACTGATTATACTGTTTAATTCAAGCAAAGGCGCAAAATTATGTAAAATGACCAAAATGTCCCTCGGGCCAACGACTCGTAATCGGGTAAAAGTTATGCTTTCTGGACACCCATTCACTCACGAACTCATTTAACCAGAAACAATCGAAATCTGATGCCAAAAACCCCACAATTTTAAAGAATTTCGGATTTGGGAAAATCTCATCCCTTGCCTATAGTTTTCCCCCATTTTTGATAATTAACTAAAGAAAACAACGGGAACTGATGGTCTAACAATGAATGAGGATTAGAAATTGTTACCTATGATCCTTCTCTTCAAAATCCACAGAAAATCGCCAATCATTGAGCCCTCACACGATTTTTGGAATTATGAGCCAAACTCTCAGATTTTTGGAATAAAATACGCAGGCAATCCGCACATGCGTACTCGATCACTGCACCTGCGATACCGCACCTGCAGAAAAAGCATCGCAGGTGCGGAAGGCACTTACAATGCACTAGGGCCGCACCTGCGGTCGTTTGGTCGCTCATGCGGTCCCGCACCTGTGGAACCTAGGTCGCACCTGCGAGCACTGGCCCAAAATACCCCTATCGCACCTGCGATCGAAGGCCACCGCGCCTGCGAGTCTGCACCTACAGAAAAACCTTCGCAGGTGCGAAGACACCAGAAGGGCCTGGTTCAGCGGCAGCAAAAACCCAGTTTTCCACCCGTTAAGCATCCGAAACAATCCCGAGGCCCTCGGGACCTCAACCAAAAGCACCAACCAACCTTAACACCTTATTTGAACTAGGTTGAGCCTTAAAAACATGTCTCATAACATCAAAATCATCGATGATGCATAGGTTCAAGCCTAGGAACTTAAGAAAATTCTAGAATTCACATCCCACGTCGAAACACATCTAAACTCATCCGAATGACCTCAAATTTTGCACACACATCCCAAATGACATGAAGGAACTACTGTAACGTCCGAAATTCCATTCTGACCCTCGGATCAAAAATTCACTATCGGACCGGAAACTCAAAAAATTCAAACTTCGGCATTTCAAGCCTAAATGAGCTACGAACTTCCAAAATACATTCCGAACACGCTCCCATCCCCGAAATCACCTAACGGATCTAACGGAACCATCGAATTTTGATTCCAAAGCCGTATTCACACTGCTCCTACTACGGGCAACTTTTCATCAATTAAGCTCTCATTTAGGGACTAAATGTCCCAAAACTCTCCGAAACTCAAAACCAAACGTCCCGGAAATTCAATTTAGCAGAAATAGACTTGGCAAAATAGTTAATAGGGGATCGGGGCATTAATTCTTAAGACAACTGGCCAGGTCGTCACATCCTCCTACACTTAAACATTCATTCGTCCTCGAACGAGCATAAAGACATACCTAAAGTAGTGAAAAGATAAGGGTAACTGCTGCGCATATCCTGGTCGATCTCGCAGGTCGCCTCCTCGGTCGGCTGACCCCGCCACTGAACCTTTACCGAAGCAATGTTCTTCGACCTGAGCTTTCTGACCTGCGTGTCTAATATAGCTACAGGCTCCTCGACATATGATAGATCCTTGTCCAATTGGACTGAGCTGAAATCCAAGACATGAGACGGGTCACCGTGATACCCCCGGCGCATCGAAACATGAAATACCGGATGAACTCCTGCCAATCTGGGAGGTAAGGAGAGTTCATAAGAAACCTCCCCAACACACCTCAATATCTCGAAAGGGCCAATAAACCTCGGACTCAACTTCCCTTTCTTCCCAAATCTCATAACGCCCTTCATAGTCGAAACCCGAAGCATAACCCCCTCTTCGACCATATATGAAACATCATGAACCTTCAGGTCCGCATAACTCTTCTGTCTGGACTGATCCCAAGACCCGCCAAACTCAATCACACACGCACGGAGCATATCCTCATGAATCTGAATAGTGCGCTCGGATTGTCCGTCCGTCTGGGGGTGAAATGATGTGCTCAACTCNGTTAATTCTTAAGACAAGTGGCCAGGTCGTCACATCCTCCTACACTTAAACATTCATTCATCCTCGAACGAGCATAAAGACATACCTAAAGTAGTGAAAAGATATGGGTAACTGCTGCGCATATCCTGGTCGGTCTCGCAGGTCGCCTCCTCGGTCGGCTGACCCCGCCACTGAACCTTTACCGAAGCAATGTTCTTCGACCTGAGCTTTCTGACCTGCGTGTCTAATATAGCTACAGGCTCCTCGACATATGATAGATCCTTGTCCAATTGGACTGAGCTGAAATCCAAGACATGAGACGGGTCACCGTGATACCCCCGGCGCATCGAAACATGAAATACCGGATGAACTCCTGCCAATCTGGGAGGTAAGGAGTGTTCATAAGAAACCTCCCCAACACACCTCAATATCTCGAAAGGGACAATAAACCTCGGACTCAACTTCCCTTTCTTCCCAAATCTCATAACGCCCTTCATAGTCGAAACCCGAAGCATAACCCCCTCTTCGACCATATATGAAACATCATGAACCTTCAGGTCCGCATAACTCTTCTATCTGGACTGATCCCAAGACCCGCCAAACTCAATCACACACGCACGGAGCATATCCTCATGAATCTGAATAGTGCGCTCGGATTGTCCGTCCGTCTAGGGGTGAAATGATGTGCTCAACTCCACCCTGGTACCTAACTCCTGCTGAACGACTGTCCAGAACCGTGAAGTGAACTGAGTAACTCTGTCTGAAATAAGAAACTAGAATACCATGCAGACGAACGATCTCCTGAATATAAATCTCCACCAACCGCTCTGATGAATAAGTAGCCAGTACCGGAATGAAATAGGCTGATATGGTCAGCCGATCCACAATCACCCAAATAGCATAATACTTTCTCAAAGTCCGACGAAGTCCAACCACAAAGTCCATGGTGATCCGCTCCCACTTCCACTCTGGAAGCTCATTCTGCTGAATTAACCCTCCCGGTCTCTGATGCTCACATTTGACCTGCTGACAGTTAAGGCACTTGGCCACAAACTCTGCTATATCCTTCTTCATTCTTCGCAACCAATAGTGCTGCCTCAAATCCCGATACATCTTCGCAGTACCCGGATGGATGGAATACCGCGAACTATGGGCCTCTACTAAAAGCAACTCCCGAAGCCCATCAACATTGGGCACACAAATCCGGCACTGCATCCTCAATACCCCGTCATCTCCAATGGTTACATCTCTGGCATCATCGTGCTGGACCGTGTCCTTCAGGACAAGTAAATGAGGATCATCATACTGCCGCTCCCTGATACTATCGAATAAGGAAGACTGAGAAACCACACAAGCTAATACCTGGTAAGGCTCAGAAAGATCCAATCTCACGAACTGACTGGCTAAGGACTGAACATCTATGTCTAGAGGCCTCTCAGCTGCAGGTAGGTATGCCAAACTCTCCAAACTCTCCGCCCAGCGACTCAAGGCGTCGGCCACCACATTGGCCTTCCCTGGGTGGTATAATATAGTGATGTCATAGTCCTTTAGCACCTCTAACAATATACGCTGGCGCAAAATTTACATCCTTCTGCCTGAATATGTGCTGCAAACTCCGATGGTCAGTATAAATCTCACAATCACACCGTACAAATAATGACGCCAGATCTTCAAGGCATGAACAATGGCAACTAACTCAAAGTCATGGACATGGTAATTTTTCTCATGTACCTTCAACTGTCTGGATGCGTAGGCAATTACCCTATCGTCCTGCATCAACACTGATCCAAGGACAATTCGCGAGGCATCACAATAAACTGTATAAGACCCTGAACCAGTAGGCAATATCAACATTGGGGCTGTAGTCAAGGCTGTCTTGAGCTTCTGAAAGCTCGCCTCACACTCCTCTGTCCATTGAAATGGAGCACCCTTCTGGGTCAATCTAGTCATAGGGGCTGCAATCGATGAAAATCCCTCCACAAAATAACGGTAGTAACCTGCCAGGCCAAGGAAACTACGAATCTCCATAACTTAGGACAACCTAGGGCAACTCTGCACGACCTCTACCTTCTTTTGACCCACTCGAATGCCCTCACTCGATACCACGTGGCCTAAGAATGCAACAGAAATCAACCAAAACTCACATTTTGAGAACTTTGCATACAGCTTCTTCTATCTCAAGGTCTGAAGCACTGCCCTCAGGTGCTTCTCATGATATTCCCGACTCTGGGAGTAAACAAGAATATCATCTATAAAAACAATGACGAACGAGTCGAGATATGGCCTGAACACACTGTGCATCAAATGCATAAATGT
>ML439369.1:4288-17324 GCA_005239525.1 Nicotiana knightiana
AACTATGGGCCTCCTCTAAAATCAACTCTCGAATCCCATCAACATTGGGCACACAAACTCGCCCCTGTAATCTCAAAACACCATCATCATCATCTAAGGTCACCTGCGTGGCACCTCCGCATTGCACCGTGTCTCTAAGGACACATAGATGGGGATCATCAAATTGCCGATCATGGATATGCTCCAATAATGAAGAACGAGCGACCGTACAAGCCAACACTCGATTAGGCTCAGAAATATCCAACCTCACAAATCGATTGTCCAAAGCCTGAACATCCAAAGAAAGCGGCCTCTGACTGACCAGAATAAAAGCAAGACTGCCCATGCTAGCTGACTTCCTACTCAAAGCATCGGCCACCACATTGGCCTTCCCCGGGTGATATAAGATGGTATATCATAATCCTTCAACAACTCAAACCACCTTCTTTGCCTCAAATTCAACTCCTTTTGCTTGAACAAGTATTGAAGACTCTTATGATCCGTGAACACCTCACACGCCACGCCATACAGATAGTGCCTCCAAATCTTCAATGCGTGGACAATGGCTGCCAACTCCAAATCATGCACTGGATAGTTCTTCTCATGAATCTTCAACTGCCTCGAAGCATAAGCAATGACCTCGCCATCCTGCATCAACACTGCACCAAGCCCAATACGGGAAGCATCGCAATCGACTGTATAAGGCTCTGAACCTGTGGGCAAAACCAATACCGGTGCCGTAGTCAGAGCTGTCTTGAGCCTCTGAAAGCTCACCTCACACTCGTCTGACCATCTGAATTGGGTACGCTTCTGGGTCAACCTGGTCATCGGGGATGCAATAGATGAGAACCCCTCCACGAACCGACGATAATAGCCTGCCAATCCTAAGAAACTCCGAATATCTGTAGCTGATGCCGGTCTAGGACAGTTCTTGAATGCCTCAATCTTTTTCGAGTCAACCTGAATACCCTCTACTGATACGACATGACCCAGGAATGCAACTGAACTCAACCAGAACTCACACTTTGAAAACTTTGCATATAGCTGGCTATCCTTCAGAATCTGAAGAACCACTCTGAGATGTTGCTCATGCTCCTCCTGACTGTGGGAGTATATCAATAGATCATCAATGAAGACTATCACGAACGAGTCCAAATAAGTCCTGAACACTCGGTTCATCAAATCCCTAAAAGCTGCTGGGGCATTTGTCAACCCAAACGACATGACTAAAAACTCGTAATGCCCGTACCGAGTGTGGAAAGCTGTCTCAGGGACATCAGATGCCCTAATCCTCAACTGATGGTAGCCAGATCTCAAGTCTATCTTTGAAAATACCTTGGCACCCTGAAGTTGATCGAACAAATCATCAATCCTCGGCAGTGGATACTTATTCTTGATTGTAACCTTATTCAATTGCCGGTAATCAATGCACATCCTCATCGAACCATCATTTTTCTCCACAAACAATACTAGAGCACCCCCAAGGAGAAACGTTGGGCCTAATGAAACCCTTCCCAAGCAAATCCTGCAATTGTTCCTTCATCTCTTTCAACTCTGGCGGGGCCATGCGATACGACGAAATAGAAATGGGTTGGGTGCCCGAAGCCAGATCAATGTAGAAATCAATGTCCCTTTCGGGTGGCATCCCCAGCAGGTCTGAAGGGAAGACCTCAGGAAACTCACGAACCACGGGCACCGAATCAATAGAGGGAACCTCAACGCTGGGATCGCGCACATAAGCCAAACACCCCTTCTCGACCATACGCCGAGCCTGCACGTACGAAATAACACTGCGGGTAGAATGACCAGGAGTTCCTTTCCACTCCAAACGGGGCAAATCCGGTAAGGCTAAGGTCACCGTCTTGGCATGAAAATCCAAGATAGCATGATATGGGGATAACCAGTCCATCCCCAATATAACATCAAAGTCGACCATACCTAAAAGCAACAAATCAACACGGGTCTCAAGACCCCCAATCACCACAACACAAGAACGATGGACTCGATCGACCACGATAGAATCACCCACCGGTGTAGATACATAAACAGGAATACTCAGTGGATCACTAGGCATGACCATTTATGGTGTAAAATAAGAGGACACATATGAATACGTAGACACTGGATCAAATAGCACTGAAGCATCTCTATCACAAACCCGAATAGTACCTGTAATAACTGCATCTGATGACTCAGCCTCTTGCCTGGTTGGAAGAGCATAACATCGGGGCTGGGCCCCACCACCCTGAACCACATCTCTGGGACGGCTGGCTGGCCTCCACCTCTGGCGGTCTGAGCTCCACCTCTATGACCTCTACCCCCACCTCTAGCACCTCTACCCCCACCTCTAGCTGGCTGGGCAGGCTGTGGAACACCTGGTGACTGTACCATGGCACGAGAACCCTGATGCTGAGACCCACCAGAACCTCGAGAGCTAAACCTGGAAATGTGCCCCAAACCACCGCAAGTATAACAAGGCTTCTGTTGATGTGACTGCTGACTCTAGAACTTGCCCTGTCGACCCTCATAACCACCCTGGAAATTATGAAGCGGCGGTGCACCGATAGGTGCTGGTGTCGCACTATAAGGCTGCTGATCGGAATAGTGCGTCTGATAACCACGACCACCTGAAGTACCATGGGAAACCTGGAGAGCTGACTGAATAGCTCGGGGAGGATGACCTCTGCCTGAAGAATCCCTGCCCCCGGATGAGGCTCCACTCCAACGACCGAAATGTCGGGGCCTCTTATCAGCCCCCTGACCACCACCCAGTGAAAAAATCATCTCAATCCTCCTGGCCACATTGGCCGCATCCTAGAATGATATGTCTGTACCTGACTCTCTAGCCATCTGAAGTTTGATAGGCCGGGCCAATCCCTCGATAAACCTCCGAATCCTCTCTCGATCAGTGGGAAGTATCATAAGAGCATGTCGGGCTAGAGTGATGGACATGGATCTCTGCTGGAGATGCTCAAACTGCCTCCGAAGGTCCTCAATCTGAGTGATGGGAAGGAAATTCCTCAGAAATACCTCTGAGAATTGAGACCAAGTCAAAGGTGTAGATCCAGCTGGTCTGGCTAAGCAATAGTCTCTCCACCAACTCTTGGCTGTGCCAGATAGCCGAAAAGTAGCGAAGTCAACCCCATTCGACTCCACTATGCCCATATTCTGAAGAACCTCATGGCAGTTGTCCAAATAATCCTGGGTTCCTCTGATGATGAACCGGTGTAAGTAGTAGTAAATAACTTAGTAAACCTATCCAGTCTCCACAAAGCATCTGCTGACATGGATGCTCCCTCTGCTACCGGTGCTGCAATATCCGACTGAGCTACTCCGGCTGGCTGAGGTGCCGGAGTCTGAAACTGTGGAGCTAGCTGCTCTGGCACGTGGGCGGCAGGAGTCTGGGCACCTCCCCCAGCTTGAGAGATGGCTGGTACTGTAGGAAGAAGACCCACATGTTCTACACTCTCCATGAGTCCAACTAGTCAAACAAGGGCGTCCTGAAGCACTGAGGTAGCTATGAACCCCTCTAGGACCTGAGCTGGTCCAACTGGGTCTGCCGGAACTGGGACCTCCTCATCAGACGCGACCTGAGGGTCCTCCACTAGGGCTGCTGCTCTAGGCTGAGCCTGACCCCGGCCTCAGCCTCTAGCACGACCTCGCCCTCGACCTCGATCCCGAGTAGGAGCTGTAGCAGGAGTGTCAGGCTGCTGGGCAGAACCAAAGGAAGCACGCGTCTTCGCCATCTACGAGAGAATAGAATAGAAACTCATCAGTACTCATAATTCATAGCGCACGATAGAGAAGAAAGGAAATATGGAGTCATCCTAACTTCGCAGCCTCTAGGGGATAAATACAGACGTCTTCGTACCGATCCCTCATACTCTACAAAGTTGTCCATGAGTTGTGAGACCTAAGTAACCTAGTGCTCTGATACCAACTTGTCACGCCCCGAAATCCCACCATCGGGCCGTGATGGCGAATAACGTTGAACCCGCTAGACAAGCCAATGTGTATAGATAAACTAGCATATTAACATCAATTTAACAGGATAAACTAAATGGTTCACGGTTTAAGAACGGAAATAAATATGGTCTCAAGCAAAATAAGGATAACATAATATAACAACGCGTAAATTTTCCCAAAACCTGGAGTCACAAACTGACGAACTGTCTATAAGAGTGCTAAATACAGGTCTGAAAAGAGAATACATAGATGTCTCTGAAACTAGGGGGAAATAAGACAGAAGTGAAGACAAAGGGATGGAAGAGACGCCAAGGCCCACGAACGCCAGCGGGTATACCTTGAAGCCTCTATGATAAGCCTCTATGATACGCCAGCGGGAAGACACTCCCACTAATGATGTCCTCCGGGTCCGGCTGCGTAATCTGCACAACATAAAGAAGTGCAGGTGTAGCATCAGTACAACCAACCCCATGTACTGAGTAAGTGCCGAGCCTAATCTCAGCGAAGTAGTGACGAGGCTAAGACACGACAACAAAATGTACCTGTGCAGTTCAATAATATAGCAGAAACTAAACAAGAATACAATTACGGGGAGAACATGCTGGGGGTAAGAGATAGCAAATACTGAAATGACATAAACGAAAACAACAGTCTGAAATATCTGAAAATAATAACGGGAAACGACAACACAGATTAAACAATTAAAGATGCGGCACGGCATGTCCCTTCGTGCATAATAATAATATAAAACACGTCACGGAATGTCCCCTCGTGCATAATCAATATAAACATGGCATAGAATTTCCCCTCGTGAATAATAAATATAAACATGGCACGGAATTTCCCCTCGTGCCTAATAAATATAAATATGGCACGGAATGCCCCCTCGTGCATAATCAATATAAACATGGCACGGAATGTCCCCTAGTGCATAATAAATATAAACATGGCACAGAATGTCCCCTCGTGCATAATAAATATAAAACATGGCACATAATATCCCCTCGTGCATAATAAATATAAAACATGGCTCGGAATGTCCCCTCGTGCATAATCAATATAAACATGGCACGGAATGTCCCCTCGTGCATAATCAATATAAACATGGCACGGAATGTCCCCTCGTGCATAATAAATATAAAACACCGCACAGAATGTCCCCTCATACATAATCAATATAAAAACACCGCACAGAATGTCCCCTCGTGCATAATCAATATAAAACATGGCACGGAATGTCCCTTCGTGCATAATAAATATAAAAACATGACACGTCATCACCCTTCGTGCTTTAACACTCTTCCTCACCCAAACAACAATCACAAACAAGGGCAAGGAAATAAACTGAGTAAAAACAGAAATCNCATTTCAATAACTCTTTCTATTTCTTTCACTTTCATTTCCATGATTTATTCTATTACTTGAACCAATGCTCTAAAGGATGTAATTATCTCGTATTCCTTCATCATTCGTTTCACAATTTGAGCCAATGCTCCAAGGATGAAATTATCTCATATATCTTCATTATTCGTTTTACAATTCTAACCAATGCTCCAAAGATGAAATTATCTCATATATCTTCATTATTCGTTTTACAATTTGAGCCAATGCTCCAAAAGATGTACTTATCTCATATATCATCATTATTCGTTTCACAAATTTAGCCAATGCTCCAAAGATGTTTAAAGATTACGATTCCCTTCACATGCCTATAGAAATCATCAATTAGGCATAGAAATTACAACAAAGTCAGAATATTCACAATATAGGGACTCACAGTCATACTAGACACCAATGTGTAGATACTCGTCACCATGCCTATACATTGTATTTGACAATCAGCAAATAGCAAATAATACTCAATTCATATTCCCTCAAGCTAAGGTTAGACCAAATACATACCTCGGGTCCAAAGTATAGCAATCAACCCTCTAACACGACCTTTCCTTTAGAATTCGACTCCGGAATGGTATTATCTAGACATAACCAACTCAAGTATATCAATAAGGATTCAATGATTCAGTTACATGCCCTAATTATCCATTTCCTAGCATTTTTCCAAAATTATCAAAATTCGACCCCGGGCCCGCTCGCTCGGATTCTTGTAATTCTCGAAGGGAACACTCACCCAAAGACTAAGGATAATAAATATATGATTTTTACTTGATTTCATGGCCATTTCACAGAAAATTTCTCAATGATCACAAGTTCTAGGTTACTACCCAATTTCTTGAATTTTTGCACTAGTTTATGTAGTTAATTAAGCTAGGATGCATGCATGAATCTAATTTCCGGGTAGAGTTTACTTACCTTACAAGACCTGGTTGATAGCTCTTAAAAATGGAGGAAATTGCCTAAGGAAGAAGATGGAAAATGAGAAAAATGGGTTTAAACCCCATTTTTAAAGCTCACTGCCTGAACAGTGAACTCGCACCTGCGGCTCTGGGGACTGCACCTGCGGTCTCGCACTTGCGAGAAGAATCTGGTACCTGCGAAGTGGAGACCGCACCTGCAGTCTCGCACCTGCGAGAAATGCTCCGCACCTGCAATGGCTAGCCAGGCCACTGGTGATCGCACCTGCGATGCCTGGGACCGCATCCGCGGTCTCGCACCTGCGATGCTGGGCAACCGTACTTGCGGTCAAACCAGAGTAGGTGAACCAGCAGCTATGTTTGCTAGTTTTTAGCCCTGCTAGGTACCCGGAAGGCACCTGGGCCCACCCGAGCCCTAGTCCAAATATACCAACGAGTCCCAAATCATAATACGGACTCTCCCGAGCCTTCGGAACACTCAAAACAACGCTAAAACTCGAAATCACACCCTCAAACCTCAAGAACCAAACTTAGGAATTTTAAGGTTTCTAAACTTCGCTAACAACGTGCCGAACTGACCTATACAACTCGGAATGATACCAAATTTCACAGATAACTCCCACAACATCCTACGAACTTGTCTGAGCGATCAAATCGCCAAAACAACATCATAAACATCGAATTTGGCCTCAAAATCCATGAATTCTATCAAATTTCATAAAACATCAAAATTTTCATTTTAAGTCTGAAATACGTCAAACGACATCTTATTTCGACCAAGCTTTACAGAAGGTTCTTAAACCATATATACGACCTGTACCGGGCGCCGGAACCAAAATACGGCCCCGATACCATCACTTTCTAATCAGATTTTATTTTTAATTTTCTTAAATATTTTCAGAAAATAATTTTACTCAAAAATTCATTTCTCGGGCTTGGGACCTCGGAATTCGATTCCGGGCATACGCCCAAGTCCTATATTTTCCTATGGACCCTCCGGACCGTCAAATCACGGGTCCGGGTCCGTTCACCTAAAATGTTAACCGAAGTCAAATTTATTCATTTTAATATCAAATCTTAGCATTTTTCACAAAGTTCCATATTTAACTGTCCGGTTACGCGTCCGGACTGCTCACGCAAATTGATGCATCTACAGATGAGGTTTTCAAGGCCTCGAAAGTACGGAATGAGTAATAAAATAGGTGATGACCCTTTGGGTCATCACAGGTGCGCAGATAAGTTTTGCTCAATTATGATAACATATTCTTTTATGAGATAGACTAATATTGTTCTGTTCAGGAGAGACATTAATATATAATAATAATAAGGTCATGCATTCATGTACCAAAAGAGATAAAATGTTTATCAAGCTCAATAACTCAAGAGTTATTCGAAACTTAAAAAAAATATCCATCTCTTATTTTACCCAGAAATCGGAATTAAATTCCTTCTAACAAAAGGTACAAATATTACATCCTTTAAATTAATGTCTTTCCACTTCCAAAAGAAAATTTTAACAATTAATTCGACAAATTACATAAAGTCATAGTGGAGTTGAGATAAAATATTAAATAGATCATAATAAGTCAAAACACTGAATGATAAAATTCAAACTGCATTCAATATTTCTATACATACATGCATCTCGAATAATAAATTTCGATGGGAAAAGAATCATTCATGCAAAACATATTATATAATGCAAGAATTATACAATCCAGAAAGAAACAGAACCAGCTCAGATTGAGAGCTTACTATTATTTTCAGACAATTGTATATAACCATTTAATACTAAAATCTTAAACACACTACACATATATGTATTCATGCATCTTGAATAGAAAATCTCGATGGGAAAAGAACTACTCATGCAACATACATATGTAATGCCAGATTGTTCACTCAAATAAATTAAAACAGACCCAACTCAGATGGAGAGTATACTGTTAATTTAAGTCAAGTGAACATCATTTTTAATAGCTCTAGTTCCATTGATCCAACATGTATACTCAGATGGAGAGTAAGTACATGATATCAATTACTAGTATTTCACCTAGTGAGCTTACAATAAATTTATCCGATATGGAGGAAGACCTAAAATCAACGCATAAATTTATTACTCACTTGAAATTAATTGTGGAAGACCATAGAAATATATTTCTACCACCACATAATCATGATTGTATTTTAGTTACAAAATTGATTCAACCCTTTAACTTAGATAGAGTGTTAATTCAAGTTATCAATAACTAGTAACTATATCCAGTGGGTTCATAATAAATTTATCCGATATGGAGGAAGACCTAACATCAACGCATAGATTTATTATCTCACTATAAATAAAAAATGGTGATCATAGGAGTTAATTCCTATCACTACTTTATCACAACCACGGATTTTTTTTCCTGAGGATTAAGTTCCATAATTAAAAAAATGCTAAAACACTATTTAAACAGTCTTAAAACGCTAAAATTAACGCTTTTCACTGAATAGCAGTGAGTATTGTTCACTGGGCTGTTTCCGATAAACCTATCAAATTTCAGATCAATTGGAGATTGTTAACATCACAATCTCCAAAAATTCCAACCAAATTTTAAAAATTACCATTTAAAGTATTTTTTAAGAATTTAAAATATGACATACATTCTTATCATATACCAATTCATGTGAAATCAACATGTGTTATCATGTTCCAGATTAGACATGAATAAAATGATAGAAAGAATGACTTTTCGTATGTAAATCACATTTTAATCCGTCAAAACTTCCAAAAAACTCATCTAAACGATCCCGAATCATCGAAATATGATGTGATTCACTGTATAGCAGTGAGTTCTTCTTAACTGATCATTTCCAATGATCCTACCAAATTTCAGGTCATTCGGAGATCGTGATAATTCACGATCACCAAAAACTAGACCAAATTCAAATAAATTATTTTTTTGGCATATTTAGGATTAAACTCATGTGATTTGCATTCTTGCTATATATTATATCAAGTTAAATCATCATGTTTCAGATTTAATACAAATATAGCAGATATATAAAGAATATCTTTTCATATTTATAACAAATTCAAATTAATAAACTGCTTGAAAACCCATTTAAACGACCTCAAAATGCCGAAAACATCATGATTCACTGCATAGCAGTGAGTTTTTCTTACTAGATCGTTTTCTATGAACTTACCAAGTTTCAGGTCAATTGGAGTTCGTCAAATTCATGACCACCTCTTGTATCCAACTCGGAGAATAACAGTTTTAAACAGTTTCAAGAATTAAAATAAATATGATATTGATTTCATTCTCCTTGTAATTATACTATGAGCTCAAGGCATATATTATGTTCTTCCTATTTCTAGGATACATAATATCTCATTTTACATAAATTATAAATTATCCTTTTATTAAATACAGAAGAACCTAAGATATTATATTTTCTCCCATTCGGCGAAAAACTTAATATCTTTTCTCATGGGTGGAGTTGATCTCACTAGTACCCAAAGATAAAACTCTTTTTCTAGTTAAGAACCTCCACCACTAATGTAGATTTATCAAGGATAATTTTCACATGGTACATTAAGCACATTTTAATGACTCAAATAAATAGACCATTTTGTGGATCCTACTTATTAATCATAATGCTCAATCCATGAATAGATACAATTTCACATGTACAAATTTATTAAGAATTTTCATGAGTTCAAATAAACAAACCACTTTAGTGGTAACTATTTATTACTCTTAAAATTCTCAATTTACAAGTGAAATTACATATAGCTCATAAAATTATTTTATGGCAGAATATGGACCATAACTTAAGAGTTATATTAATAATGTGAAACTCATACGAAATACCATCATATTTCACTTGATTACAACCTCCAACCAGAGAACAAAAATCTTCTATCGAAAATCCAAAACTAGTAATCACGTAGGGCATGAAAACAAAAACTAAAATTTGAGAATTTTTTCTTTATGCACAAATATGCCAAACGCTACAATCATTAGTCATTCAGGATATCAAATAGAGGATTTCACTTTCTTACAAAATAATTATATCATCATGCAATATCAATTATACCTTGTAAGACCTAGTCAATAGAATCCTACACCTCTATTATTTAATTTAATACAACAACAACAACACGTTTATTTGCTAATAGCCAATGTGTAACCCTATTATATGACCTGTATTTAATCATGGGGACCATGGAGAGTCACCCCACCATCATTGAATTAAAAACGAATTAAAATTATTAAGAAATAATTTCCAAAAAATAGAAAAACGCCCAAAACATGGTACAAACGACCTCAAAACGCCTAAAAACACCATGATTCACTTCAAAAGCAGTGAGTTTTTCTCACCACATCGTTTCCGATGGACCCACCAAATTTCAGCTTAATCGGAGTCCGTCAAGTTCGCTGACCTCCGAAAATACCGGCTATTCGGTCAAAAACAGGTTTTGCATTTTTCTAGGGTTTACCCCAAAAAATTCATATAATCTCAATCAAATATCAATAATAAAACAGATATCTCATGATTATAAGAGTACTCTAAAATTTTTGCACAGTTAATTCACAAAACAGCAGTGTAGTTTTTCAGAAAACCACATATACATGTAATTCAAAAAGGCACATAAACACGTTATTCTTGTTTCATGAAAAAATTAGTTATTTAATCAGATGTGAGTGGGATCTGATACCAATTTGATGAATTATTATACGCAGCAGAAGCAATCCCAGTATCAAAATCACATGTAATCTAGACAACTAACATAAACGGGGTTTCACGGGTTACCTCTTGAAGCGTGAACATATCTGTTTTTCGCGTGAGTCTTCAATTCCATAACTTCTCAATGGAATCTCCACCACCCGCACAATCGTGATCCTCGAACATTCCACGGTCTTCTACTGTGTTACCCAAATAATACCCGAAAATAGTAATTTCGTGTGGGCAAAATTCTAGGAAAAATAGCTGAAAAATTTCAGCCACCATGGCTGAAATTTTCGGCCTCTTTTTTCTCTCCTTATTCTAGGTGGAAAACCTTATGTATTTATAGCACAAGTTTTAAGGGTTAAAATCATTTTCTAAAACCTGTTGGATTTTCTTTTCCACCAAAAAAAAGATTCCTTTATTTCCTATTATTTAGGGACAGTAGGGACCACAAAATTTAATTAACAAGGCTCCAATTATGGAATTAATTTCTAATTTTCGAAATTAATATCTACCATAAGTAATTACGAATTATTCCACTAAAAATTCGTAATTGCACTCCTTATTCAATTTCGAAATTCATCCATTAAATCTTATTTAACTCCCCATGTTAAGATTCAGGTACTAATCAATTAAATTAAATTACTGACAATTTAATTTATTTATTATTTCCTTTAGACTTTCGCTTAACTTATTTCATGTGTCGGATACAAAATCCACCGGTCGGGTTTACTCATGAAAACTTATAAGCTTTCATAAAGGTGTATCATCAATCTCTAAACCGATACATGGATTCCATCAACTAACTATTACTTCGCCAATGTACATTATTATTATCCAATNGTCATTCCCATAATCAAGATGAATTATATTAATCTTGTGCTACAGTCATTCATGATGGTTTGTCCAATTCCATCATTAAATTGTGAACTCAAACTTTATACTTATAAGAACCGATGATTTAATCTGCCGTGTATAAGCTAAATTCTATACACTAAATCATCTACTATATAAGTAAAGGACAGAGACGAATATATAATCTATTTAAAACTTTATTAGAATTGAATAAACAATTGTTCTATAGTAAATACTATATTCAAACCAAACTTATGGTTAATAGTATATATCTCAACAATATGTGTAAGGAACCCTACTATCAATGAGTTAAGACGACTTCCCAATTCTTCACTTCATTTAAATGAGGAAACATGTGAGCAGGAACCATTCTAGGGCTGGGTTACGACGCTGCCAGTGATGAGTATATAGTTGTGAGACTCATCACAAAGTTTTATGAATATTTGGAGAAAGGGTCTATTAAAGTCAAAGTGGATCCTTTGAGAGATGATTCTTGGAGGCCTATTCAACCATTCCCTTACCATACTCTAACCCATGGAACCACTTATTTTAACTGTCAATTTGTGAATAGGAGATTCATTTGATGGTCCTTCGTGATACTGGAAATGATGGTTCATTTAAATGGGTGATTGTGTCCCTAAATTTATCAAGCGATGAATATAAAGATATGCCCAAGGGCTGAGGGAGAGTATAACTTATGGGTTTGACAGAACTTAGTAGTTTTTGTTCAAATTATGTATTTCACTACTAAAAATCTGGTAAAAAGCGATCAAACTTTTGCGACCAAAACTGGTCTGTCGGTAAAAGCGACCACAGTTGGTCGCTAAACTGAAGAAAATTATTAAAAAATAATTGTAAATATATTAGCGACCAAGGTTGGTCGCTATTTGGTCGCTAATTTGGTCAAAATATTGACCGGACTGGTCAGACCTTCTTGGTCAAAGAAATGTTGAATTTAGCGACCAACTTTGGTCGCTAAAGTGGGACCAGTTATAAAATTTTAATAATTATATTATTATTTTAAAAAAAATTATAAAATATTAATAATAAAATTTAAAATTAGCGACCGAAGTTGGTTGCTCTTGAAAGGGAAGAAAGTAGAGACCAACTTTGGTCGCTAATCTGGAACCCAGGTATATAAATTTATAATTATATTATTATTTAAATAAAATTATAAAATATAAATAAATATAATTTAAAATTAGCGA
>ML439372.1:0-65638 GCA_005239525.1 Nicotiana knightiana
AGTTGATAATAGGATCTATGTAGTAGGCATAAGTTATGGTTTTGCACAGTGCAAGACGACATGATACCTTGTTTTATTTTTCTATATATAAATAAAAACTAGCTCTAGGCACTGCCTAGTGGATTGCTTAAAAAAAAAGAATTGCCTCTCTCAACTGTACGAATGCTGGATCTATGACTTGTTTTTCTTTGATTTCCGCTACAAATGAAGATTCTGCTCCATTACGCACCACAACATCCCCTTCGTCTGAGGTCGAAAAACAGACCCCTAAACTAGCCAACTGATAAACCTCCCAAGCCAAAAGCCTCTGACCTGCTTCCAAAAGAGCGTCGGCTACCACATTCGCCTTTCTTGGATAGTACAAAATATTCATATCATAATCCTTGAGCAATTCTAACCAGCTCCGCTGCCTCAAGTTCAACTCCTTTTGTTTGAATAATTACTGAAGACTCTTATGGTTTGATAACACGTCCACATGGACCCCATAAAGATAATACCGCCAGATTTTTAATGCAAACACAACCATTGCGAGCTCCAAATCATGCGTTGGATAATATTTCTCATGATTCTTCAGTTGCCTAGAAGCATACGCTATAACCTTCCCACACTACATCAACACACACCCCCAAACCAACCCTTGAAGCATCACAATAAGCCACAAATCCCTCTGTACCATCTGGCAAGCTCAACACCGGCGCCGTAGTCAATCTCACTTTAAATTCCTGAAAACTCTTTTCACAAGCATCGGACCACTGGAAATTAACCGCCTTTTCCGTCAGCTTAGTCAATGGGGAGGAGAGGGTAGAGAAACCCTCCACGAACCTCCGATAATACCCAGCCAAACCCAAGAAATTGCGAATCTCTATCGAGGTTGTTGGCATAGGCCAATCCTTTACCTCTGCAATCTTTTGGGGATCAACCTGGATCCCTTCCCTGGAAACAATATGGCCCAAAAGGCGACTGATTCTAGCAAAAATTCACATTTTGAAAACTTTGCATACAACTGGTGCTGATGAAGAGTCTGCAGAACTGCCCTGAGGTGATTAGCATGATCTTCCTGACTTCGTGAATAAACAAGGATATCGTCAATGATGAAAATGACAAAGGAGTCAAGAAGCGGTTTGAAAACCCGATTCATAAGATCCATCAAAGCTGTTGAGGTGTTGGTTAGCACAAAAGGCATTACCAGAAATTCAAAGTGCCCATATCGAATCCTGAATGTAGTCTTTGGAATATCCTGCTCCCTAATCTTTAACTGGTGATACCCGGACCGCAAATAAATCTTTGAGAAGAACCTAGAACCTTGCAACTGGTCGAACAAATCATCTATCCGGGGAAATGGATATTTTTTTTTATGGTGACCATGTTGAGCTACCGATAATCAATACACATCTGAAGCGATCTGTCTTTCTTTCTGACCAAAAGAACCGGTGCACCCCAAGGCGACACACTTGGCCGAATGAAACCTTTTTCTAATAGATCTTTCAATTGTTCCTTTAACTTTCTCAATTCTGCTAGCGCCATTTGGTGAGGTGGAATAGATATTGGTTGTGTATCTGGCAATACATCAATCCCGAAATCGATCTCTCTATCTGGTGGAATTCCAGGAAGCTCGTCTGGAAATACTTCAAGAAATTCATTCACAACAGGCACAAATTCGGGAGTAGGAACCTCTGAAGTGTTGTCCGTAACCCGGACCAAATGGTAGATGCACCCTTTTCTGATCATCTTTGAGGCTTTAAGGTAGGAAACAAATCTACCTCTTGGCTCAACATTATTCCCTTCCCACTAGATAACTAATTCATTAAGAAACTTAAGCCTCATAATCTTGGTTCTGCAGTCGAGTTTAGCAAAGCACGAATAAAGCCAATACATCCCCATAATTACGTCAAAATCTAACATTTCTAACTCAATAAGATCGGCTGTGGTATCCCGACCATGCACCATGACAACACAATTCCTATAGACTCGCATGGCCATAATAGAATCACCAACCAGAGTCGATACAGAGAGTGGCTCGTGAAGTTGTTCGGGTTCTATCCCAAAACTTGAAGCAATAAAGGGAGTAACATATGACAAAGAAGACCCGGGATCAATAAGAGCATAAACATCATGTGACTGAACAGTCAAAATACCTGTGACAACATCTCGGCAAGCCTCCGCTCTCTGGCGACCACTCAAAGCATAGAACTGACTAGGTCCCCCTCGACCCGTGCTCCAGCCCTAAATGTACCGCGCCCTATTGGAGCTGGAGGGCGTGCTGAAGATGTAGCGGTTGAAGAGCTGGATGGCTGAGCAGTACCCTTACCCATGCCCTGACTGGGTTCGTGTCAGTCTCGTTGGTATGGCCTCTCTCTTTACATCTATAGCACACCGGTATATCCAAGTAACAAGGCTCAGAATGAGACCTCCCACAATTATGGCATAGGACCCTCCGCTGCTACTGGAACCTCCCACCTGAACGACCCAACTGATGGATCCTTCTGCTATCTAAACCTGGTCCAAAGCGACCCCCCCTGCTGATAACTGTGCCCTGATGACGGAGCATTGGCTGAGGACGGAGCATAGGACTGGGATGGCCCTGATGACCCTCTCCCAAGGGCTGATCTCCCACATGCAACTGAACTCCCAGCGTTGCCCGCTGACCTGGCCCTACTACCACTCTCTCTCTCTATCCTTATCTTCAACTTCCGAGCCTCTGTGGCCTGGGCGAATCCCACGATCTTCCCATAATTCATATCTGAATGCAAGGCAGCTGTAGCAGCTTCTTTAACAACCAAGGGACCAAGGCCCTGAACAAAACGTTGAACTCTGGCCTCCATAGTCGGCATCATGTGGATGGCATATTTGGACAGGTGCACGAACTCTATGTGGTACTCCCACACACTCATACTGCCCTGCTTAAGGACCTCAAACTTCAGAGCACAGTCTTCCATAGTCTCGGCATGCAAGAATTGATCCATAAAGGCATCAACAAACTCATCCCACTTTGCCGGAGGGTTCCCCTCCCCACGGGAGCTCTCCCACATCTCAAACCACGAATACGCTGCTCGCTTTAACCGATAGGAAGCCAACTCAACCCCCTCTGTCTTTGTAGCCTTCATAACCCGGAGATTTTATCTATAAAATCATGAGGATCAACCTCTAGGTCGATGCCTGTGAACTCTAGAGGGGCTAACCATAGAAACTGGTTGACCCTGGAACCTGAAGAATCCCCTTGCTCGCTAGAGGATGCAGGGGCAACATGTGATATTTTGGCCTGGGAGGCCACTAGTTGAGTCAAATCTGAATAGCTCCCACGAGGTTACCATCAGAAATACCGGTACCGGAAGCTGGGGCTGAGGGAGGATCAAAAATATCAACGGGAGGAACTGTAGCACCCTCCGCTGGAGCAGGAATAGGAATAGACTGGCCTGGAGTGGAGTAGTCAGGCAGATTCAGGGTCGGGAATCATTCTCACCCGGACCATCAGATAAAGAATTCACGTCCACCCCTGGGGTGGAATTGGCCTCTAGGCCGAGTTAGGCTCTCTTCTTGGGTGCCATTTACTGAAAATTGGAACAATGCACGAATTAGATAAAGATTTTTTCATCTTCCAGTTCATCGCACGATACAGAGTAACAATGAAAGGGTATTTTCCTAAATGTCCATGCAGTCCCCTAATTATAGATGTGGTCGATAACCCACCGATATATAGGGCTCAACTAGACACGGCTCTGAGACTTCTTAGGACACTTTTAAAAATATTAGGCTCTGATACCAAGTTTGTCACGTCCCAAAACCAAGGGACGAGACCGGCACCTAACCGAATGATTCCGGTCAAGCGGACCTAGATTGCCTTTCCTACCCAACACGTTACCCCGTGCACAATATACATTATTCCATATGAATTAGCAATTTAGAGTTTAAACATGAATCTACTACTTAAGTTCATTTCATCCTTTATCATTTCAACATTTGATAATCACAAAACATACAATAGTTCCGATTCGGACCACGATTACTAGTAAACACATTGACTGCCAAAAATACATATATGTACAACCCACATCATGTGTACGGAGCTTCTAAGAGTACTAAGGGTTTACACAATGCTTGTCGGCAACAAGGCCCTGGCTATACCTTAAAAGACATAACATATACAAAAGAGATAATATAGACTACACATAGCCCCGAGAGGAAGTGGGGCTCACCAGATCAGCTGAAGGTATCAAGGGGAAACACCACTATCGACGGTCTGAGATACCTGTTGTGGAACAACCTACATCCATATAAAAGATGTAGCACCCCCGGCAAAAGGGACGTTAGTACCATTGAATAGTACTAGCATGTATGAACAAAGTTTATTCCAAGTAGAATCACACAATACACATTTGGAAGACAGTCAGGGTAACCACACAAGTACCACACAGATATACAGAAAGTTACATATGGAGATTCCACAATTACTCATTTCAATTATTCATCTGTTGCAGCGCGCAACCCAATCCCACCGTACATTCTCATCTCACTCTTATTACCTCTCCACCCTTATTACTTCGTGTTGTAGTACGCAACCCGATCCCAATGTACCATCACACTTCACCCTTATTACCTCTCCACCCTTATTACGTCGTGTTGCGGTGCGCAACCCGATCCCACCGTACGTTCATATTTCATAGCAACAATAACAGAGAATTACATCACATGGATCTTCATCATCAAGAACATAAGTTCATATCAACCAACAACTATATGAAGTCAAGGCACAATAATCCTTACCAAACAATAATTCACATATGGTGATGCCATCATTATTTAACTCAATTAAATCAATCCACAGTTTCCTTTTATCACTTGCGACACTCAGCCCTTTGCAATTAGATACATTTCCACATTAGAGTACGTTAAAATTCTTTCATTTAACAGCACATACTTCCATATTGACATATTCAAAAAATTAACGAACCTTACACATGGAGGGATAAGCACAAAGAATCACCCTTCATAATCTCAATTAGCATGATAATCGACTTAAAAAATCAGAGAATGAACTCATACACCTCGACACAGCAGGATAATCAATTCACATATGCTCAAGCAAGAATTTCATACCTTGTGCTCAGACACCAACAAGGTAACTCTACAGAGATTAAAGTTATCCATACATACCTTGAATCGGAATGCCCCCTTTAATTTTCTTCCACAATTCACCGGACCTTATAGCACCTTCAATCTAGTTCACAATGTGACGTATTTCACTTAGAATTAGGAATAATGATCATGTCTTGAACTCTCTTGAGCATTCTATCCAACACTAGGTGTTCCTTTAGATTTAATGGCCTCTTTTTAACTTAAAGATTACTCTAACCCGTTTCCTTTTACTAGATTATGACTAGTTGGTTACATGCATGCAAGACTCCTACCCACATCTTCATGAACTCACCTAACCATGTTTCATTTTAACAAAAATCTGGAAATTAAGGTTGATGGGGTGGAAGCTTACCTCTTGTAGTGAAGAAAATGGTGTTCTACTTGATTAGTTCCAGGCCTGAGTAGTGATAGAGGAACAAATTTGATGAAGTTGGAACTCTCTCTCTCTAGAACCCACTCTCTCGTCTCTCTAATTTATCATAAAATGAGCTTAAAATGAAAGGGGTATGTGTTTTAATGAACTGGGGGTCTGGTATAAAATTAGAAATTTAACAGTCCCGTAGCAGAAATGCGGTCAGGAATGCGATCGCATTCCTGCTATGCGGTTCGCATTCCTGTCGCATAATTGGCCCTCAAATGGGCCAAATAGAAAAGTAGACTACCCAGGTATCCGACCACTATGCAGTCCGCATACCTGTTATGCGATCCCATAGTGTGTTGCATAACTCCCTCCGCAAAAGTCAAGGTGTAAGAATGCGACAACTATGCAGCCCTCATTCGCGAAATGTGATCGCATTCTAGGCTGCGTAGTTGTGCTCAAAATGGACAGCAAACTATCCAGGCATGCGACCACTATGCGGTCTGCATACCTGATCTGCGATTGCATAGTGGACCGCAAACCTGCATAAATCTGGAAAATTATATCTTTTAAGTCCCGGGGTACTTTTTACTCAAAATAAGGTCTATTTTAAGAATTTCTACAGTTATAATAACATGGGGATCTATTTGGGCATTACTTTTATCCATGAAATTTTACGTGTATTTACAGTACAGACCTTTATTATTGTTGAAGATACCTCAGAAGGCTTATATTTATCTGCCTGAATTATAAATACTGATAATCTTTATAAACCAGGTACCTCGTACCCTTCTTCATCTTGCTTCTTTTACTTGTTGAAACACTTATCTACCTTCTGATTCTTTTATTTCCTTTTACCATACGGCTGGATAGACATTCTTGCCTTAGATCTCCTTATCAAGAAACATACATGATCCGCTGAAGACCTCACATTTACTCATCATAAGAATAATGCAATATTGAGTTCCTCTAACTTAAGTCTTCCACAACCACATTCAATGTCTTACCAACTGCCTTTGGAGATGTAGGTATCATTTTATTACGAATAAAGTAGAATTTAGGAGTTTGAATTCTCACAACTAAGCCCTACCACACGATCTAGAGTAAGAAGAAAGAGTGACAGTCATAAATGCCCTATAGCCTCCTGCTTATAAGTGTGGTGCAAAACACACCCATAAATAAGTCTCTACTAGACACGGCTTTTAGACTCCCTAGGATAGAACTGCTCTGGTACCACTTTTGTCATGACCTAAACCGGAGGGCTGCGACGGGCACCCGGTACTTTACTCAACCGAGTACCAACATAACATAGCTTTCTTATCGTACTATAATGGGTAAATGTGCCAAAAGTTTCATCATGACCTAACCGAATAAAACATATGGGAATGCTAGACATAGGACGACCTAACATGATATAGAAACTTATACATGTGACATATGGGTCTATAAGGCTGACATGATCATTTGTAAACTCAAAACATAGTTCGACAAGTCCATACAATTATCCATATACCTGACATCTATCTACAAGCCACTAAGAGTACATAAACATCATAAAGGTTAGGACAGGGCCCCGACATACCAATCAATACTTGTCCAAATCATACTGATCAAATAGGCAACTCAGGAGAAACTAGAGTGCACCAACACTTTCTGCTTAGCTAATAGCCTACTAGGAGGATTGCCAATATGTCTATCATGACTTGCGGGCATGAAATACAGCGTCCCCGGGCAAAAGGGGTGTCAGTACGAATAAAGTATTGAATATGTAAGGAAGAAAAAGTATAAATAAGAACAGTAATGTAAAGAGAGATATAAGAGATACAACATGTAGCATATGAGTGCCTCTGAGAGATAGTGACATGACATGCTTGATACATATATATACATAATCTTTTAAAAACATACGTCTATGTGGGCATCATCATCATATCGTACCCAACCTCGAAGAGGACTTAGTAAAAATGTACCCGGCCATCATAAGGCTCGATAGAATTGTACCCGGCCAAGTGGAACTCGGTAAACCCAACTGATTAGTGGTTACACAATAGGTGTCGTACCCGGCCTACTATAGCACGGCCCAGTAGACTAAAGTAGATACATATATAATGCATGCTGGACTCATGGAATCACGTTCTAAACCTTTCGGAGTGACGTAAGGTCATTGCACCTTCGATTAACATTATGGATATCATACCATCAATATGGAGTTCACTAGGATTCAAGGATCATACATACTTTCTCAGGATAACTTTAAAATAAAAGAACAACATGGACAACCTTAGATGCTAGGAGTAGATTCGTTCTGAAATAATGTATCGTGTACGTTCGTTTCATTTTAGATCATGCCAAAAGAAAGAAGGAAGTGCCAAAACCTACCTTAACTCCATTGAGTCTTTAATACCTTCCAAAAAATTCTTCAAACAACTCAACTCAATCTACCATAGCATAAGGAGATTCAAAATCAGTGTTGAGTAAAGGCTAAATGCGCAACATAAACTAGTAGCTCGTTACGATAATTTAGGCAGCATCTCCTCTGTAACAAGCCTCCTCCAATACCATATATCAAAAAGACCAATAAAAAAAAATAACAACATATATTCATCATTTTACAACCTTATCTCCATTACAATATATCACAAAACAGCCCACACACCCTAATCATTTCATACATAAAACGACAACAAAAGTAGTGTCAAACAACCTAAAAATGTAACGACGAATGACCAACACACCATTACATTATTATATGGTGTTTCTCCACGCCTTTTATCCTCCAAATCTCCATAAAACATCAGCAAAATAGACAGCCCAAAAGCAACACGAAACAGCCCACAAAATAGTCTTCTACAAGTCGAATAACTCGAACTCACGGCTTCCGATCACCGTCCCGTAAGTCCTAACTATTAGGAAACGAATTTATCAAACTTACCTGATATTTAAAGATTAAATAAATAAATTATTTTGTTTTCTTAACTATTAATTACCTTCCAAAACTCAAACTACAAAGAAAAAGAGAGGCGATTTAGCGATACTTACGTCGTAGGGATCACTCTAGTGTTATCGCTTCTTGATTTCGTCCCCGGGTATTTAATATTCTTGGAAAACCTTGTGGAAATCTTGAGTATAAGTTTAGGGGTCTTATTATGTGGAAAATTTAAGAAAGATACGACATAAGGTATATATATCCATTTTTGAAAAGTCAAGGAGGTACTAGCTTGGCACCCTATTATTGGCTCTTCTTCAGACGCTTATATCTTTATATCTGGATGTCGTATGAATGAACGGTTAAGAGAATTAGACACTAAATTTCAAGACCTTAATTTTGGTATATAATATGTCCCAAAAATATCTCATATAACACATGAAATGTATTGCTGAAGAAGCTTTAGTGACAAACTTACTTGTCACCTATGCAGTTTGCGCAGTCTCGCAAAACTACAAATATCAATATACTCCTATGTCGTATTGATGAATGGTTTAATGAGTGAGAAAATAGACTCATGGATGTTTAATTTTATAGGTATATCATTCCCTAATTCCAAGTATATTGGGAGAGAAGCTCAGATACATTTGACCTAAATTTCAGCATATTTATGAATGTAACTTGTGATGACCTTTGCCAATGTTCGTTCCACAGCTTGCTTGACTTCAAAAAGTAAAACACGACTATCATAAGACTAAAATAACCTCCTTATCAAGTTAATAACCCTAGTATCACCCCAAAAGTTGATTTTATAACATTCCAGACGTGTCGACTTTCGACGAAACTTATTTTCTTCAATTCGTTTGGCATCTAGGCTTTCCAAACCTCCTAGTAATTGTTATTCATGATATTAAATATTTTTAACCTCCAAGGTAAAATTATTAACTTACTTATATTCTTCCAAATGTAATCTTATTTCTGAGCTTTATTTGGATGGTACAATATCTCGACATCATAGGTAATTTAAGCCACCATCGCCGCCCTGAAATTCAATGCCTTCTGCTTGAATATGTATTGTAAACTCTTGTGATCTGTGTAGAGGCCAACATGAATTCCACATAAGTAGTGTCGCCATATCTTCAAAGCATATACTACTACAGCCAATTCCAAATCATGAGTCAGGTAATTCTTTTCATGTTTCTTCAATAGTTTCAATGCATAAGAAATCACCTTCTCACATTGCATAAATACATATCCCAAACCTATACTCGAGGCATCACAATATACCACATAACCTTCTATTCCTTTTGGGAGAGTGAGCACTAGCGCAGATGTCAATCGATTCTTCAGCACCTGAAAACTACGCTTACAAGCGTTAGAGCACTAGATCTTGACAGCTTTCTATATTAACTTAGTCATTGGTGCTAATATAGAGGAAAACCATTTTATAAATCTTATATAATATCATGGTAGCCCTATGAATCTATGGATTTCTGAAGGCGTTGTAGGTCTCAGCTAATTCTTCACTGCATCAATCTTCTAAGTGTCGACACTAATACCCTCGTCAAGTATCACATGGCCTAGGAATGCTACTATGTTCCTCCATAATTCACATTTGGAGAGCTTGGCATATAACTTATGATCCTGAAAGTTCTGTAACCCTATCCACAAATAGCCCGCATAATCTGCCTCCAAACGAGAATACGCCAGAATGTCATGAATGAATATGATCACGAACGCGTCAAGATAGGGTATAAATACACTATTCACGAGATCCATAAAAGTTGCATGGGCATTTGTTAGCCGAAACGACATCACCAAGAACTCAAAGTGCCAATATATTTTTTGGAAGGTCGTCCTCGGAATATCCTTCTCCTTAACCCTCACCTAATGATACCCATCTTGGAGAAATACTTGGCACCCTAGAGTTGGTCAAACATGCCATCAATCCACGGAAGTGGATATTTGTTCTTTATAGTAATCTTATTCAACTATCGTAATCGATACACATCCTTACAACTTGTCTTTGATCTGCACAAACAAAACTGGCGCACCCCAAGAGGAATTGCTAGGCTTAATGATGTCCTTATCCAGCAAGTCCATCAACTACGCCTTCAACTCTCGCAACTTTACCTAGTCCATCCTGTATTGAGGGATAGATATCGGCGGAGTGTAAGGCAACACATCAATCCTAAACTCAATCTCCCTTTTAGGAGGAAGTCCTGGGAGTTCATCTGGGAAAATGTTAGGAAATTCATTAACCACAAGAATTCATTGATAGCAGGTGGATTTGCCTCCGCATCTCTAACGCGAACGAGATGATAAATGTAAACTTTAGAGATCATACTTCTTTCCTTAATATAGGAAACAAACCTACCATTCATCGTAGCAATGTTCCCCTTCCATTGACGGATTCACCGAGAAACTGAAACCCAACCATCTTTGTATTACTATAACATGATTCCAACTAGTCCATTCCCATTATCACATCGAAAACAACAATTTCTAACAAAAATATATTTGTCGAGGTTTGACGACTACAAATCATCACTGTGGAACCTCTATGTACCCATCTAGCAATCAAAGAATCTCTTATCGGAGTGGATACCGCAAGTGGTTTACTTATCAATTTAGGTTCAACACCAAACTTACTAGCCACAAAGAGTGTAACATATGATAATGTAGATCCTGGATCAATCAGCACATATACATCATAAGAAAACACAAACATGATACATGTAACAATATCTGGAGATGACTCGAGATCCTGTCGACCTGCTAGAGCAGAGGTTTGATTTAGAGTATTGCTCGAACTCGACACTACACCTATACCTCGACCTGACGATTGCTGAAAACCCCATGCTAGAGGTCGAATTGATGAAGAAGAACCAGACACATATCCAGTTCGCTGAGCAATACCACCACCTCCTCTGTTAGGAAAATCCTGCATCATATGGCCATGTTTTCCGCAAGAATATCATGCATCATAACCTCAACGACACAGTCTGAAGTGGGCCTTGCTGCACTGATCACAACTGGGTGCTGGGGGCCTCGTCTGACTAGTATCCCTATGATATTGTGAGCCTGATGTCTGTGAACTCTAACCTGGATTAGAATAGATAGATCGACCATACCGAGGCCTCTGAAACTATAGAGGAGCACTAGTTATAGGTGGTGTTGAACTCCTCGAAGACTGGGGCCTAAAAATACCTCTAATGTCACCAGAATACCCTACAAATCTCGCCCTCTTATGTTGGCCCGTATCCTACTCCCTATTGCCCTTTGCTCGCACTTACGATCCTCTAGTGTCTGGGCATAAGCCTGAATAAAGGAAATATTTTTTCCCTCCACCAATGAGGCTTTCGTGCACTCATTTATTAGATATGTTCCTAACCCGTTCACGAACAGGTGCACCCTATTGCTCATCTCGGTAACAATATAGGGAGCATACCGTGCTAAAGAATCAAACTACATGCTATACTCTCACACACTCATATTACCTTGTCGAAGGTTCAAGAAATTATTATCTCTAGCTTATCGTCTCAAATGGAAAGTAGTGACGAAGAAAGGCCTCAGAAAATTCCTTCCTCACGGCTGGAGAAGCATTTGGACCCATGATCTCTCCCAACTTTCATACCTGAAAACTGTTACCTCCCACAATCGATAAGTAGACAACTCTATTGCCTCAGTATCACTGCCATGCATAACCCGCAACGTCCAATTAACCTAATCAATAACCGTTTGCCGGTCATCCTTGGGGTTTGATCAGGTTACCACTTGAGGGTCTAGATTAATAGAATCACGAACTCTCGCACTAACCAATTTGTCAGCAGCACCGACATTCTGCCTCTGAACCTGAGCAACTACCAATCTAGTTAACAACTGCACCACGCTGCGCATTTCCTGGTCTGTAGTGCTAGACAGAGGAATTGGAGGTGTTGGGTCTCTCCTAATATCCTCCGTATGGCACAGAGTGGATGAGGTGTGAGACAGTATCTTGCTTTGAGTATTTCTTTGGCTTGCTCTGGATGGAGGCACCTGACTGGTACCCTCCCCCGCAGTTGTATCAAGTTGTCTACTAATTTCTTGCTGCCTAGTCCAAGGCGTCGCTGAAAGAAAACAAGGTTATATTAGAGATGAGCACTTACGACTCAACTCTATGCACGATCTAGATTCTAAAGGAAGGTAACAACCCTAGATGTCTGGTAGCCATGTGGTGCGCTACAAATCCATAATCAAGACTCTACTAGACACGGCTCATAGACAACCCTTAGGAAAGACTTGCTCTTATACCAAGTTTGTCACAACCCAAACTGGAGGGCCATGACTGGCACCCAGACCATACATGCCGAGCACCAACATACATTTTATTTAACTTTCTTATAATCTATAAGGGATGACGAGATCAACATAAATGGTAGAGATGAAACATAAACAACCAAAAATGACAGATAATGGAATGAACATACATAACATGGGCCGTCAAAGTTGTCATGAAGTTATATAGAAGGTCTGAGCCGACAAGGTGTCATTAGAGACTATACAACACAAATCAGCTGACAAGGCTATCAAAACTATACATGAGTCGACACCTAAATTTGAACCTCTAAAGGAATATAAGTGCTACAACATTGCCAGAACAAGGTCCTGACATACCCATAATGTCTATAACAAAAATGCATACCAAGACCACGACAAGTCTGGAGAAGGGATCTCACCAATTATCGTTGAACTTGACAGCCTACTATGGTGGGGGAGCTTCATCTACCTATCTTCAGGACTTGCAGCACGACATACAGCGTCCACAAATAAAAGGGACATCAGTACGAATAAAGTACTAAGTATGCAAGGCAGGAAAGCATAAATAAGAATAGTAATGCAAAGCGGGATAGAGAATATACAACCTGTAACATCTGAGAGACTTATACATATATATATATATATATATATATATATACTTTTAAAAATATACACCTCTGTGGGCATCATCATCATCATATCGTACCCGGCCGTAATAGTCTTGGTAAAAACGTACCCAGCCATCATAAGGCTCGGTAGAATTGCACCCGGCCACATGGAGCTCAGTAAAACCCAATTGATCATTGGTCGCAAAATAAGAGAAATGATACTATAGTTGTCGTTTAAGCATCGTAACTATTATGTATCGATCGCAACCTATTTTATGATAAGACGGACATCAGTTCCACTATTTATATGACTTCCCCCAAGTTCGAAGAATCACCAAACAGCCCAAAAAATATCAATAATAATCATATTAAGCCTCTCAAATAGTCCACCAATCAACAACATTACTACCAAGCTTTCCAATAGATATCTCACAAATTTTAGTTTCAACGCCGCAGCCGCAACTTGGATAAGCTTAAAAACATGTAGAGTAAGAGGTTCCATTCATTTAAAAATATATAATAACTCCTATTTGACCTTATTTTACCACGAAATACCCTTCCAATGCAGCCACAAGAACAAGGAAGTGAAACTAGCAATCAATTTGGGTTTTTCGGCACCAGAATCACTTATGAAGACTTGAAATTATCTAGGGTTGATATTAAAAACTTGAGAGAGTAATTTACATAACTTAAACAACTTAAAACATCCTGCCACACGAGCTGGAACCACATAAAAATCAGCAACAATAAGAAGAACAAGAAACTCACTAGCGCCACAAGATTCCTGACACTTGATTTGTGTTGTTTGCCCTTTGTTTGGGTCTTGTATCATGACAGAACATTGAGAGAAAGTTTTTTATATGTGCCTAGGGTCTGAATACAGTTAAAAATACTGAGTTAAAATGGGCTTAGGGTGTCTCAGATATACCAATATATCTCAACCGCCTAGTGGGTCCCATAAAGAGCTGCTTGCGCAGTCTGGCAAAATGCAAATATCTCTATACTTTGACGTTGTTTTGACAAACTGTTTAATGTTTTGGAAACTAGTCTCGTAGATGATCAATTTGAGGGGTAGATCACCCTGTATATCAAAGAGCATTGAGATAAAAGCATAGTAACATTAGACCAAAATTTTAAGTTAAATTACGAATGTAAATTACGACAACTTTTGTCAACTTTTATTTCATAACTCTCTTGACTTCAAGAATTATGATACGGATATTATATGATTCAAATACCTTAGAACATGAGCTCCTCATCATATTAAGAACCTCTAGTTTTTACCCAAAAATATGGGTTACAACATCCTTGGTTCTTTTAACTTCTAACTTATAATACTTGTTAATCACTCTTATAAACTCGTATATCATTTAAGACCACTAGGATCAAATTCTTATCATCTCAAAGATAATCTCTTCTCGGATTTACATTCACTAACTTACGGCGTGATTTAACATACGCAAGTATGGGTTGTAACACGAATCTCCAAAATAACTAATACCATAAATACAAAACATAGAAAATGATTCCAGATAATAAAATTGCAATCTTTAAAGAAACTCAAAAAGTCAACCTCGGGCCAGCACCTCAGAACCCGATAAAACTTACAAAATACAAACACCCATTCCTATACGAGTCCATCAATACTAAAATTATCCAATTCCGACCTTAAATCAACCTTCAAACCCTAATTTATAATTAAGGAAAGTTTTCAATAAAATCCCAAATTTATCCAACTCAAATCACTAATTAAATGATGAAATCATGATTAATAAACAACATCAATTCCAAAACATTTACCCCAATCCAGTCACCCTAAATCCCCTCCAAAATCACCCAAAACCAAGCTCTCTAACTCAAAATATGGAAAATGAAATAAAACCCTCGAACTCCTCTATTTCAGCCAAGGCATTCCGCACCTGCTGACATTTGGTCACTCAGCGACTCTGCATTTGCGAAAAAACCATCACAGATGCGGCCTCATGAAAACTCAGCAATGTCACCTTCTGCGGCAAAAACACCCCACTTGCGCTTCCACTTCTATGGACCAAGAGCGCAGAAGCGCGTCCAATTCTTCAGACCCTTACCGCACCTGCAGTCCTTCTAGGCTAGCCTAAAATCCGCGTCTGCGGAAGAGTCGTCGCAATGCGAGTGTGCACCTACGCCTAGGTGTCTACACTTGCAACATTCCCCTAGCTAGCCTCTCTTCTCTTCTCATTTCTTCAGCCACACTTACGACCAAGGCCACTGTAGGTGCGATGACACCATAAATCATAATCTTCATCAGTCTTCCTATGTCCAAAGTGGATTCAAAATTTAATCGATCCACACCCGGGCCGTCGGGACCTCGTCCAAACATACCATCAAGTCCCAAAATACAACCCGAACCTCCTCGCGGCCTTAAATCACATCAAACAACATCAAATCTACAAATCAAACCCCAATTCAAGAATATTGAACCAATGAACATTCGACATCTAAAACTAACATTGAATCATATCAACCCAACTCCGAATGAGCTCAAATTTTGCATGAAAGTCCCAAATGACTCAACGGACCAATACCAACTCCCAAAATTACAATCTGAATCCGATATTAATAAAGTCAAGTCTCGATCAAACCTCTCAACCTTCTAAATCTTAAGGTTTTTAACTTTCGCCAATTCAAGCCAAAACAACCTACAGTCCTCCAAATTAACATCCAGATATATACCTAAGTCCAAAATAGCCATGTGGGGCTATCTGAACCATCAAAACTCCATTCCAGAGTCATTTTCATAAAATTCAAACTCTGCTCAACTCTTCCAACTTATGTTTTCAACCTTGGGAATAAGTGTCCCAATTCACTACGAAACTCACCCGAAACTAAACCAACCATAATCCTACCACCACCTCTTGGCTGAACCGGTCATCTAGAACACTACAAAGTCGACTTCGTTAGAATCCACAATATCCATGTTGCCCAATACCTCGTGGCAACAATCCAAATAACCATGTGCATCCTCAGAAAGGTGTACCACCAAAATAAATAGGAAAGAGCTTGGTGAAATCCAACCTCTTCAATCCCTCAAATGACATTGCGGGCCTCTTTTCGATCTGTGTAGCAAAAACGGGCTGGACTACTCCAACTGCTAGAATCGCCGGAGTATGATATAGGGGAGGCATCTGCTCCGGAGAGTGAGTGGTGGGAGTTTTTCCCCCTCCCCCAACCTGAGAGACAGCTGGTTCCATAGGAAATACTACGGCCTGAGCCACACTCTCTATGAGTCTAACCCGGCAATCTAGAGCGTCCTGAAATACGGTAGTGGCTATGAACCCCTACGAGATCTAAGCTGGTCCTACTGGCACGACTGGAGCAGGGATCCCATCCTTCTGCTCAATTTGAGGCTCTGCAATAGGTGTTGCTGCATGTGCTCTAGTATGAGCTCTGCCTCTGCCTCGTCCCCAGCCCCTGGTAATGGCTGCAACCTGGGGCTCGGCTTTGTATGTTGTGTGCATCCTCACCATCTGTGATAGAATAATAATAAAATAATTAAATCTTAAGTGATAAAATAAAGGCAAACGATAGAGAAAGAAATAAATGACATTTCCTAAAGCTTTATAGCCTCTAGAAGATAAGTGCAACTGTCTCCTTACCGATCCTCTAGACTCGTCTATGCCTGATCATGACTCGTGAGACCTAGGCAACCTAGTGCTCTGATACCAACATGTCACGACCCGAAATCCCAACTGTAGGGTCATGATGGCGCCTAACATCCATTTGCTAGGCAAGCCAATGTTAGCTAATTAATTAACCATTTTAATAGTTCAAAAGCAAACAGTAATAATATGAAACCGAAATATTCTTTAATAGATGTGATAAATACAAATACAACGCGCTCTAAACATATCCCATAAATCTGGAGTCACGAATACATGTGCACACTAGAGTTCTACAAATAAAGTCTAAACGTTCCCCAATATCATTTATTAACGTAAACAACTCAACACCACTATTTATGAATTATCAACACAAAAGAGAAATAAAACGTATGAAACAATAAGGAACTACCAGAACAAATGGAGGATAAGTAGTACCTCGATATTCCAAAACCTTGGTCAAATATTAATAGCTAAATAGCTAAATGTCTCCCATAAACGTAATGGAATACTAAGGTGCATCAAATAATATAAGGACAAAAAAGGCAAGTAAAACATGAGATAACAAAAATGTACCGTTAATGCAATTAGACGCGTGTAGCAAATAAGTAGATATTGAATGAGAAATGAACAAATCGAGACAAGTAACAATTGAATAACAAATAACAAGTAAAGAATGGATATCAAGTAAGAACATGTAGAAAATAAAGCATGTAACAAGAGATAACATAGAAAAAACAAAGACATGGAAATAAATAGCCCGATCCCTCATGCTTTAACGTCATGACAGCGCATATACACTTGTCACCTCGCATATTTGTTGTTTTCCCACATACTTCACATAACAATAGACCAACAAGTCCTAATTTCCTCAATTCAAAGTTAGACACGACACTTACCTCACTCTGCAACCAAATAAGTCAACCAACCACGACCTTGACTTTCGAACAAGCCTCCAAACCATCTGAATCTAATCAATTATCGATAAAACAATTCAAAATAAGCTTTGAAAACTACCCACGAATGAAAAAGGCTCAATATTTGATGAAATTTAAAAAACTAACAAAAGTCAACCACGGACCGGCTTACTCAAAATTTGAGATCCAGACCAAAATTTGATTACCCTTCACTCCCAAGCTCGATTTATGTGATTGGTTTCGAAGTCCGACCTTAATTCGAGGTCTAAATCACAATTTTTAAAATCCCTAAATTCTATCCAAATCCCTAATCCCTACCCTGGAAATCCTAGATTTGATGTTAAAAACTCATGAAGAATAATGGGGAATTTGAACGAAAGTGGATTAGAGTTTCTTACCAATGATTTTGGGAAGACGAAATTCTTTAAAATCACCTCTAGAGTACTTAGGGCTTAGAAATGGTGTAAAATAAGCTAAATTCCATTTTTCCCCTTTTTACCAAGTTGCAAGTGTCGCAATTGTGAACTCTTATTATTACTAACACTGCAAATGTGAGGCGCAGATTGCAAATGCGATCAGCGCGTCAGAAACCCAAAAGTCGCAAATGCGACAATTTGTTCGCAAATGCGGACTGTCCTCCCATCACAAATGTGGACAACTACTTCTCAAATGCGAAGCTCACATGTGTTTCCAATGGTCGCAAATGAGATCAAGATGTTCGCAAAAGCGGCCTTACACAGTTTGCAAATTGGAGGTCACCCAGCTTAGGCCCCTGCTCGCAAATTCAAACTCCTGTTCGCTTGTTACACCCTATTTTTTCGTACATGAAATTACATCGTAAGTAAATTTATGAAAGCTCATAAATGAGATATTACATCCCGCATTTTTATATGTTAAAGTTTCGTCGTAAGTTAATCGACGTAAGTTTGGGAATGAGATTATTTTGAGATAATACGCATTATGTTATTTCAAACAATTGATGACTAAATTTTTGAAGGTGAGAGGGTAAGAAAATCGAAGAAAATGAGCTTCGTCGAAGTTTGATATTTGGGATAAAATACGGTCCGAGCTATAATACCTGGTGTTTATGGACTAGTGTCATACAAGGTACCACATGACCATGGTAGTAAGGTGTATAATGTATGTTAAAATTGAATAGTATTTAAGTAATTTAAGATAATTCTTAATTATGTGGATAATAGATTAAGTGGATAAAGATATTTTTGGGGTTGCCACATGGCATTAAGCCAAGCCAAGTGGCACAAATGTGCAGGATGAGTCAAAAACATAAGTTGCCTCGTAAGGGTCCTTTGAATAACTACCTTGGTTGGTGTATTATTTAGGAATGTAATTTAAGACCAGCAAGAAGGAGCAAAAGCTACTTTAATATGATGACTCCACGTAAGGATGGATAATCTTCTAAGAAGTTTAAATAAATGGCTTAGAAAGGAAATGATTGAGAAGAAATGCATACAATCTTATGTGCTTGTATGATTTCTTATTTAATAATGTTTCTCACAAAGACCAGCAACGTTGGATACTCTAATGGAGGAATTCTCCAAAATGAATTCATATGAATTTCATAACGCTACAAAAGTGTGAGACGCAATTGGAGAGAGCACGGTACAATCTTCTCAGGAATATCATACAATTTTCCCCTACTTTGGTCCATCGCTATATTTTCTTTGAAACGGACGTGTGTTAGAGGAATTATCAAGAGAATCGGTCCAGATATGTTAAGGTTGTCCCTTATTTATTATTGGCATGATCCATATGATATAAACGAAATGAGCAAATGCACAACTTCTATAATGACTCTATTCATAGAGGTATTAGAGGTGCCTATGTTCTTGAATTCCCATGTATCTTATTATTACACCTTCTATTCATGGGTCTCAAAAAATACATAAGTTGATAAAGTTTATTTCATGATATTAATAAAAGGCATAATGGTATTATATTCCGAAAGATTTTATTGACGTACTTATCATGCATTGCATTCATTTATACATGTACATTTACCCATGACCATATGACGTTATATACGCGTATATATGTATTTATATATATATATATATATATATATATATATATATATATATATATATATATAGGAAGAGGCTACAAGACATTTATGATTGTCACTCTTGCTTCTTATTCTAGATCGTATGGTAGAGCTCAGTTGTAAGAACTCAATTTCCTAAAATATATCTTATTCATAATATGACGATGCATGCATCCTGAAAGACGGTTGGTAAGAGATATAGATGTGGAAGAGTTGAGTCATTTTAAGAGAATGACGGGATATCATGAACTGGATGGGGTTAGAGTAACCCAAAATGATGGTTGGATTGTTTGCGTTAGTTGACATTTCCAAAGGATATTGTAAATGTGGTAACAAAATTCCTTGTAAGACACCGAGATGATGCACTCTAGAATAGTACAGCTCGATATGAATACTTGAGTGTTCAAATAAAATTACAAAGATAGGCGACCCGAAGAGCCAGTGGATTGAGTAAGGGAGGCTAAAAGCAAGAGAATGTCTTATTGAAGTTTTTAGAATAAAGTAATAGACATAAATGTTAGCGTGAAATAAGAAGAGATTTAATAAAGCATTATGAGTAAGATGTGATACACGGATGACAATGGTAGATAAAAAAAATGATAACAATATTACAGAGTCTATAGTCAATTGAAGAAAAAGATGAGAGGTAACAGGCCTTGAGACAACAAAAGAGTATGGGCCATAAAGTCATATCCTCATTTCGAGAAACAATTTCGTGACTCTAACATAATTACCAGAAGGAAACGTTAGACCCCAGAGTAATGGAAATCAGTATGGGCTGGTGAACAAGATAAACTAAACGTGAATTAGGGATTGAGTGATTTGATAATAGTTGGCATAATGAGAACTTCAGAGATCGCGTTCCAGCAATAATAGAATGGACGACAAAAGAATAATCTTTAAAGGTCATTTAGGAAGACGCTTCCCTAAAGCAAGCAATGCGAGCAAAGTTAAGTTTAAGGGGCTATGTGTGCCAGTTACAGTAAGTGTCACCCTCGTGAGTAAGGAATTTTGTTATCCTTGGTATAGAAGGATTACCACAAGGCGAGTAAGGGCCATCGATGATGTGAAAAGACGCCAAAGATGAAAAGGTAAAACATCTATAGGTAGATCCTCGTGGCTCCAACTCTTAGTACTCCACTAAAGGGGGAAATATGGAACGATGTGGCATTAAGTCAGAATTAAGTGGTTCTAGTAACTATGGAATGTTAAAGGAATAATGTGATAAACATGAGAAAGGAATGAGATTGCGCTTATTCGAATCCTACAGATATTCTATGATTGTAGAATATTATGAAAGCATGACGTCAAGGAAAGGAAGTAAGAGTTCCTACCCGAGATGTTATTGATAAATAAAGAGCTAGTGCGAGACATAAGTTAAGACAAATGGAATAACCCGAGAGGGACTACGTGGGATATAGATATGAGAATGGACCAACATGTAGCTAGTAGTTGATTCACGAAGAGTCTAGTTATGAATAGATAAGAGGTTACAAATAAATCAACACATCATGCAAGATAAATGTAGTGAACCCCAACATATGGAATTCAGTCTCACGGATACAACATCGTGACCCTTGAGAAATATTCAGATAAGAGTTGGGGTAGTTAAAGGTACCGTATGAGTGTTACGGAGATAAAAGGGAGTGCCACTGGGAAGATAATCAAAATATCAGCTCAGAAGCAGCCCTACAAGTACAAGGGCGTGGGGGTAAGTAACTACGGATAATTATAGGCGAGGAAGGACATCATAAAATCCATCGAGTATAAAGTGTAATAAGCTCGCATACTTACAAGAGTTAGAGAGCCTTCCCTAAGTACTACAACGAAAGACTAGCTGAGGAAGTAAGGAAGAAGGCTTCAACCTAAGCATAGTGACCTAAGAAGGAAATGATCTTGTAACAACAATCTCATAAAAACATTGTATGAGAAAGTGGCATCTATCATGGGGAATGTACGGGAAATGAAACCAGAAGTAATATTCAAAACCATATGAGTTGCACAAAATTCCGGCATGTGTGGGAACTAAGATAAGCTAAGTATGCACGCAACAAGTGGCGGAACGACCAAGAGAAGTAATAGCTTACTTTTAAAGAAAGCTGAGAAGGAAAAAAAGGAATCATTCGATCAATGATCCAAAGTTATCTCCACTTAATATTTTAGAGTATTATCCATGAAGCATATATGTTGAAATCATACAGCCTAGAAGACTCTAGTATAAGTTAAACGGAAGAATTGCGTCCAGGTCATAGATAAAGAATTGAATTGTTAGAAGATTGTATCATGATATTCCATAGTATATAGGAAAGGCTAAAGTAATAACTAATATGAGGATCCATAGATCGGAATATAGCTTAAGCCTACATAGAGGATGATCTGAAGGAAGCGGAAACTAAAGATTACATCAACCAAGTAAATCAGGAGTCTAATTATTGGACCCAGAAAATTATAGAAATCGTGATTAACAACATTGCAGAATCACTCTTAATATCAGAGGTGCAAGAGAGATAGTACAACAACCATATTTTATAACAGCTCTACGATAAAGCCAGTTAGAAGAGTACCAGCCTTATAAGAAGTCAGTATAAAGCTCTCGCCGGATTGTGTATGCACCAGAGGTGCAAGTAATATAATAGAACTTCAAGTTACAAATGTGAATTATACCTATGTGGAAGGGAGGTCATAAAAGATATAAAATATGTGATGCAAGATTTTAAGGTAAGTAAGGTAAAGGTGAACAACGTACAAGATACTCAAATGTAGAAGGTTGTGAATAGTCTATACTTCAGATAGAAGGCTAGAAGCGCTGGGATTCAGTATCCAGGAATGATTGTGGTGTCATTAGTGGCATATCTTCCAGCTTATGGTTTCCAGGTATCAAGAGGTCTAGTTAAGAGAGTAAAAAAGAGTTAGAGACTGTAACGACCCGGTAGGTCGTTTCGTGAGATTAGCCCAGTTTCCCCCATTTCTACTTTATCATATCTTTCTTAGCCTATTTATGTTGTGTTGGTTTAGGTTCGGAGTGGTCGTGGAGAGAACAGAGGCACTTAGCCTCTTCAAGTAGCCTAATAGTTAAAAAGTCAAACTAGGAGTTGACTTATTGATAAACAACCTCGGAATGCTGATTTTATGGATCGGAATGCTTCGTGGGGTGATTTGGGATTTATAAGTGTGTTCGGAATAAAGTTTTGATGTCCGGTGTAGAATTAGGCTTGAATTGGCGAAAGTTAGTTTTTGGCAATTTTCGGTCGGCAGTGGAAAATAGGCTATAGGGGTCGGAATGGAATTCCGATAGTTGGAGCAGGTTCGTAATGTCATTTTGGATATGTGTGCAAATTTTCAGGTAAATCGGATGTGTTTTGGTTGGTTTCGGCATCATTGGTGAAATTTAGAAGTTTCAAAGTTCATAGGCTTGAATTTGATGTAATTTTTTGGTGTTTTTGTGTTGTTTTTGGTGTTTCGAAGGCTTGACTAAGTTTGAATGATGCAATGGGGTGTGTTGTTATTTTTGGTTGGGGCCCCTAGGGGCTCGGGATTGATTTCGGATGGTGCGACGCTCCAGATGCGAAGGTCCATGCGCAGGTGCGAAAAGAGGCTAAGCAGGAGGAGTCCGCAGGTGCGAACAATTGGCCGCACTTGCGAAGCCGCAGGTGTTGAAAAGGGATCGCAGGTGCAGAAATTGGACAGTTAGTGGGTTTTCTAAGGTGTGCACCTAGGACCGCAGGTGCGCACCTGGGATCGCATGTGCGGGTCCGCAGGTGCGAGGAAAGGTCCGCAGGTGCGGATTAACTGGGCAGAACAGTATAAAAAAGTGCCTCTGTGAAATTTTGGTTATTCTTCCATTGTTGCATGTGGGTGGAGCTTGCTTGAGATCAAATTGAAGAAAGAATTCGAGGGTCTTCAGTGGAGGTAAGTTTCCGGATTATAAAACTCGTTTCTATACTATTTTCTACGGATTAGACTTGTAATTTGAAGAAATAAAGTGGAAAACGTTGGCGAAAATAGGGAAGAAGATTGGAAATTCTTTTAGTGATTTGACTGGGCATTTATGGTCCGCTTGTGGAGTTTTTGGTATGTATAGAATCCTAGGAGGATGAGAATTCTAGTGATGTAAATTTTATTGAATTCCGAGACGTGGGCGCAAGGCTCGGATTTGGCCGAATTTCGAGAATTGTATTGAAATTTATATTTTTCGATTGGGCTTTGTTCCGTTAGCGTATATTGATTATGTTAATCTGATTTTGGTTAGATTCTGAGCATTTGGGAGCCAATTCGAGGGGCAAGCGCATAGCAGAGAATCTTTTGGGCTGTTTTGAGGTAAGTAACGATTGTAACTCTAAACCTGAGGGTATGACACCCCATTATTTGATATTGTGTTGATAAATTAGGTGACGCGCACTCGAGGTGACGAACGTGGGGGCGTGCACCGATAGGTATTGTGACTTGGTCCATCCCATAGAAACTATTAAGCCGCGTATTCGGTTTGAAACCTTATGGTATCCTGTCTTTCAGAAGTTTATACTTGTTTATGGGTTTTGAGCCATGTTTGGCGCCTTGTGCCGACCTGCTTAGACCCTCAGGGGTATTTTTCCACGTTTGGATACTTTTACACTATTCTACCCCTATCCTGTTAGAACAATTTTGAACTCAGTCATGTTTCCTACCTTTTGTTACTCTCACTTTTATCACACTGCTTTGAAAACTCTGAAAAGTATTTGGGGTTGAGTCCCGTGAGTGGAGATAAACTGCTCATGTTGCTTGTGAGGGTGACATGAGTCAGACCGAGAGATGAGTATGTGAGGATAGCTATGGATCGGGTTGCACACTGTACCAGTATATATGTGTTAGGCCGAGTGCCAAGTATGTGAGCATAGTTATGGGACGGGTTGCACGCCATAGCAATATATCTGTTATATATTATATGTGGGTTGGACTGCACGTCGCAACAATAGAGATTATATATATATATATGGATCAGGCTGCACGCCGTAGCAATATATATGTTATATATGGATCGAGTTGTACGCCGCAACAATATACATATTGGATCGGGCTGCACGCCGCAACAATATACATATTGGATCGGGCTGCACACCGCAAAAATATACATATTGGATCGGGCTGCACCCGCAAACATATACATATTTGATCGGGTTGCACGCTGCAACAATATACATATTGGATCGGGCTGCACACCGCAGCAGATATAGCGCTTGGGTTGAAGGAGTCCCTCCATGAGTCGACTATTATATGGATCGGGCACAGTCGACGCTTGGGTTGAAGACACCCCAGTTGAGCACAGTCGACTATTATATGGATCGGGCTGCACGCCGCAGCGTATGTTACATATATATATCGGGTTGCACGTCGTATATATATATAGTAGGGGAGCGGGCTGCCCGCTGCAGCAGTGGTGTGTGTTCATGTTACTTGTTGAGTACAAGTGTTTAGTGAGAGCATTAGATCCTGATAGTGGAGTCACGAGTGGCTGAGAGGCTTGCCCTAGAGGCTTTATTGTGAGTGATAGTGTGCCCGAGGGGCTTATATTTTATGAAAATGTTGTTTACACTCTTCTTTACACTGAGCATCTAACAGATGTTGAATAAAAGTTTTTATACGAGATTTTCAAATGGCAACCAGAGTTTTATGAAATTTTCGGAATTGTAGATTCCTGACTTGATTTATTCATTTCCACTATTATTCATTATATGGATTTACATGATTTATATGCTAGTCACTACACTCAAGTTTTTAGTTACATTGATTACTTACTGATTTGGCATACTCACGTTACTTCCTGCACCTCTGTGAGCAGATCCAGGTACCGGACCATCACGCTAGTTGATTTCCGGACGAGCTTGGAGTTGTCCGAGGATTGAGGTAGCTACTCAGCGTCTGCATCTCACCTCCTTTCCTTCCCTTAGATTATAGTTTCTTTTGGTCGTTTGTACATCAGACTTTTGTTATAGCAAGTCATTGTATTTTCAGTCTTAGATGCTCATAACAGTTGGCTCCAGGTTTTAGGAAAGTGTGTATTTTGTTTTATCTCTTTCTGATATTTTAAAATTTGTTAAATGTTTGGGGAAATTTGATATATATATATATATATATATATATATATATATATATATATATATATATATATATATNCTTAGGATTTGGGGTCGTGACAAGTTGGTATTAGAGCCTAGGTTAAATAGGACTCAACGGCCATGAGCAGTTTTAGTAGAGTCTTGCGGATCGGTACGGAGACGTATGTACTTATCTTCAGGAGGCTACAGAACCCTTAGGAACAATCTCATTTTTCTTGAATTTTGTCGTGCCATTTGATTGATTCTGGAAATCTAAACTTATGTTGTTTCATTCTCTCACAGATTTTGAGGATTCGCGCCACCGATCAGGGCGATCAGCCACCAGCTAGACTAGTGAGGGGTCGAGGCTGTGGTAGAGGTAGGGCCAGCCTATGCGGTAGCTAGGGAAGTATCAGTTGATCCCCCTACTACTCAGGATCAGGTTCCTGCCGCAGATGCTCCAGGGGGAAGGGCTCAGGCACCGGCAGTGCCTATTGTTATTCCGGTTCTTCAGGAGACCTTGGCTCAAATCTTGATGATGTGTAGCACCCTTGCTCAGGTAGTTGCCGCTACTTCTCAGGCCGGGGGGAGGCAGTCAGACTCCAGTTGCCTGGACACCTAAGCAGCCTACTGAGGGCCAGCAGACATCGGGGGCGGTTCCAGTGCCGCCGGTTCCTCCAGTTCAGGACTTTATGGTCCTTGTTATGCCAGATGATGAGCAGCGTAGGCTGGAGAGGTTTAGCAGACTACAACCTCCGACATTCAGTGGTACCGAGGGCGAGGATGCCCAGGGTTTCTAGATAAGTGCTAAAGGATGTTGCGTACTGCTAGGATTTGGAGACCAGTGGGGTCTCATTTTCTACTTTTCAGTTCGCTGGTGCTGCTTTCACTTGATGGGAGTCTTTTGAGAGGCGTAAGCCTATTGGTTCATCACCCCTTACCTGACAACAGTTCTCAACTATCTTTTTGGAGAAATATGTACCCCAGTCTCATAGGGAAGAGCAGCGCAGACATTTTGAGCAGCTGTGTCAGGGGGAGCTATCAGTGATGCAGTATGAGATGCGGTTTTCGGAGTTGGCTAGTCATGCTACAGAGTTTTTCCATACTGATAGGGAGAGGATTATGAGGTTTGTAGATGGCCTTACTTATCAGCTCTGCCTTTTCATGATCCGGGAGAGAGTATCAGATGCTATGTTTGAGCAGGTTGTTGATATTACTCGAGATATTGAGTCGGTTTGCTACCATGGAGCGGGTAGAGAGGGAGGCCAAGAGGCCTCATGGATTGGGTGGTTCTAGTGGTGCTCCTTCCACGGGGTAGTTTAGCATGGTAGAGGCCGTTCATTCAGGCCTCCTCCCAGCCTATGGTGGTGCATCTTCGGGGCATGGTCCCTACGGTTTTCAGCGAGGCCATTCTTCATTTGGTGCCCTTCCAGCCCAGAGTACATCTCGAGCACCATCAGATCAGGGTTCTTCTACAGCATGGTTCTCCTAGTGGCTATTATGGTGCCAGAGGTTCATTTCAGTCCCAGTCTCCAGCTCCAGGGAGCTGTTATGAGTGTGGAGAGTTCGGGCATATGAGGAGGCAGTGTCCTCATCTTCTTGGAGGTCCATCTCAGCTGAGGAGCCAGCCTTTAACTTTAGCTCCAGTTACTTCACCACCCACCCAGGCAGCCAGGGGTAGTAGTCAGTCAGCTAGAGGCCGCCCTAGAGGGGGAGGTCGAGCAGGTGTAGGTCATGCCCATATGTATGCCTTTCCAGATGTTATAGCCTCCGATGCAGTGGCCGCAGGTGTTGTCTAAGTCTGTTGCCGAGATGCTTTGGCTTTATTTGACCTTGGTTCTACATATTCCTATGTTTCTTCATATTTTTCCCATTTTCTGGATATGCCCCGTGAGTCTTTAGTTACATGGGTTCATGTGTCGACTTCGGTGGGCGATATTGTTGTTGTGGACCATGTGTATCGGTCGTGTTTGATATCCATTGGGGGTCTGGAGACCCGAGTGGACCTACTGTTGCTCAGCATGGTCGATTCTGATGTGATATTGGGCATGGGCTGGCTATCTTCGTGCCATGCCGTTCTTGATTGTCATGCTAAGACCGTGACCTTAGCTATGCCCGGATATCCTATGGTTGAGTGGAGAGGGTCTTCTCATTATGTTCCTAGCAGAGTGATTCCTACCTAAAGGCTCAGCGTATGGTTGAGAAGGGGTGTTTATCGTATCTGGCTTTTGTGAGAGATGTCAGTTGTGAGACTCCCACTATTGATTTGGTTCCTGTGTCCGTGACTTTCTTGACGTGTTTCCTGCAGACCTGCCAGGCAGGCCACCTGACAGGGACATTGATTTTTGTATTGACCTAGTGTTAGGCATCAACCTATTTCTATTCCACCTTATCGTATGGCACCAACACAACTAAAGGAATTAAAGGAGCATCTTCAGGAACTCCTAGATAAGGGGTTCATTCGGTCTAGTATGTCACCTTAGGGTGCACCGGTGTTGTTTGAAAAGAAGAAGGACGGTTCTATGCGTATGTGTATTGTTTATCGGCAGCTTAACAGAGTTACGATGAAGAACCCGTATCCCTTGTCTCTTATAGATGACTTTTGATCAGTTGCAGGGTGCCAGAGTATTTTCTAAGATTAACTTGCATTTCGGCTATCATCAGTTGAAGATTCGGGGGCCAGACATCCCAAAGACTGCTTTCAGGACTAGATATAGTCATTATGAGTTTTTGGTTATGTCTTTCGGGCTGACCAATGTCCCAGCAGCCTTTATACACTTGATGCACAGTGTATTCCGGCCTTATCTTGATTCTTTCGTCATCGTGTTCATTGACGAGATATTGGTATATTCTGATCTTGGAAGGATCGTGATCAGCATTTGAGAGTTATGCTTCAGACCTTGAGAGAGAAGAGTTTGTATGCAAAATTTTTGAAGTGTGAGTTCTGGCTTGATTCGGTAGAATTCTTGGGGCACGTGGTGTTCAGTAAGTGTATTCAGGTTGATCCGAATACGGTAGAGGTGGTGCAGAGTTGGCCTAGACCGTCATCAGCTACTGAGATTCACAGTTTCCTTGGTTTGGCAGGGTACTACCGCCATTTCGTAGAGGGATTTTCTTCTATTGCAGCACCTATGATCAGACTGACCTAGAAGGGTGCTCAGTTTAGGTGGAGTGAGGAGTGTGAGTGGAGCTTTCAGAAGCTCAAGTCAGCTTTGACTACAACTCCGGTATTAATTATGCCTACGGGTTCAGGTTCTTATATAGTTTACTGTGATTCCTCGAGAGTTGGACTTGGAACGGTTTTGATGTAGGACGGTAGGGTGATTGCCCAGTCATCCAGACAGTTGAAGGTACACGAGAACAGTTATCCAGTGCACGATCTTGAGTTAGCAGCTATTGTTCACGCCTTGAAGATTTGACGTCATTATTTGTATGGAGTGCATTGTGAGATTTTCACAGATCACCGTAGTTTGCATCATCTACTTAAGCAGAAGGATCTGAATTTGCGTTAGAGGAGGTGGTTAGAGCTTCTCAAGGATTATGACCTCACTATCTTATATCATCCAGGGAAGGCCAATGTAATGGTCGATGCCCTGAGTCGCAGAGCGGAGAGTTTGGGGAGTTTAGCCTATCTTCCAGTAGCAGAGCGGCCTTTAGCACTTGATGTTCATAATTTAGCAGGTCAGTTGGTGAGATTGGATCTATCAGAGCCTCCACGGGTATTGGCTTGTGTATCCTCCGGGTCTTCTTTCTATGATCAGATTAGAGCATGTTAGTATGATGATCCACATTTGCTTGTTCTTCAGGACAGGGTCCGTCACGGTGATGCCAGAGATGTGGTTATTGATTATGATGGGGTCATGAGGATGCATGGCTGGATTTGCGTGCCCAATATGGATGGGCTTCGAGATTTAATTCTAGCTGAGGCCCAAAGTTCTCGGTATTCTATCCATCCAGGTGCCACGAAGATGTATCAGGATCTGAGATAGCATTATTGGTGGAGGCGAATGAAGAGAGATATTGTTGAGTTTGTGGCTCGGTGTCTCAACTGTCAGCAGGTCAAGTATGAGCACCAGAGGCTAGGTGGACTGCTTCAGAGATTTGATATTCTGGAGTGGAAGTGGGAGCGGATCACCATTGACTTAGTAGTTGGATTCCCATGGACTTCAAGGAGGTTTGATATTATATGGGTTATTGTGGATCGGCTGACCAAGTCCGCGCACTTCATTCCTATTGGTACTACTTATTCTTCGGAGCGGTTAGCTGAGATTTATATCCAGGAGACTGTCTGATTGCATAGGGTTCCAGTTTCTATCATTTCTGACTGAGGTACTCAGTTCACATCTCAGTTTTAGAGAGCCATACAGAAAGAGTTGGGTACTCATGTTGAGTTGAGCACATCGTTTCATCCTTAGACCAACGGGCAGTCGGAGCGTATTATTCAGATTTTGGAGGATATGTTGCGTGCATGTGTCATTGATTTTGGGGGTTCATGGGACAAGTTTATTCCACTCGCGGAGTTTTCTTATAATAATAGTTATCAGTCGAGTATCCAGATGGCTCTGTATGAGGCTTTATATGGTAGGAGATGCAGATCTCTGGTTGGTTGGTTTGAGTCGGGCGAGGCTGGGCTATTGGGCGCTGACTTGGTTCAGGATGCGTTTGGCAAGGTGAAATTGATTTAGGAGCGGCTTCTCATGGTGCAGTCTAGGCAGAAGAGTCATGCTGACCGGAAGGTCCGAGATGTGTCTTTCATGGTTGGGAAGAAGGTACTGCCGAAGGTGTCACCCATGAAGGGTGTTATGAGATTCGGGAAGAGGGGAAAGTTGAATCCTCGGTTTATTGGGCCTTTTGAGGTGCTTCGGAGGATTGGGGAGGTGGCTTATAGACTTGCCATGCCTACCAATTTATCGATTATTCATCCGATGTTCCATGTTTCGATGCTCCGGAAGTATGTTGGTGACCCGCCTCATGTTTTGAACTTCAACACGGTTCAGCTCGAGGGTGATATGTCATATGAGGTAGAACCAGTGGCTATTTTGGGTCGTCAGGTCAGACGGTTGAGGTATAAGGATATAGCTTTAGTGAAGGTTCAGTGGAGAGGACAGCTTGTGGAGAATGCCACCTGGGAGACCGAGCGGGAGATGCGGGACAAATATCCTCACTTATTTGAGACTCCAGGTATCTTTCTAGACCCGTTCAAGGACGAACGTTTGTTTAAGAGGAGGCAGATGTAACGACCCGGTCGATCGTTTCCTAAGGTTAGCCCTGTTTCCCCCATTTCTACTTTATCATATGTTACTTAGCCTGTTTATGTTGTTTTGGGTCGGTTGGTTTAGGTTCGGAGTGGTCGTGGAGAGAACAGAGGCACTTAGCCTCTTAAAGTAGCCTAATAGTTGAAAAGTCAAACTGGGAGTTGACTTATAGGTAAGCAACCTCGGAATGCGGATTTTATGGCTAGGATAGCTTCGTGAGGTGATTTGGGGATTAGGAGTGTGTTCGGGATGAATTTTGATGTCCAGTGTAGAGTTAGGCTTGAATTGACGAAAGTTAGTTTTTGGCAATTTCCGGTCGGTAGTGGAAAATAGGCTGTAGGGGTCGGAATGGAATTCCAACAGTTGGAGCAGAGTCATAATGTCATTTTAAAGATGTGTGCAAATTTTCAGGTCAATCGGATGTGTTTTGGTTAGTTTTGGCATCATTGGCAAAAATTTAGAAGTTTCAACGTTAATAGGCTTGAATTTGAAGTAATTTTGGTGTTTTCATGTTGTTTTTGGTGTTTCGAAGGCTCGACTATGTTTGAATGATGTTATAGGGTGTGTTGGTATGTTTGGTTGGGGCCCCGAGGGGCTCAGGATTAATTTCGGATGGTTGACGGAGATTTGAACGTAGGAAATTTGTAGAAAATAGCTGCTAGTGTTAAGCTGTTGGTATGGCCGCACCTGCGGACGGGCAGCCGCAGGTGCGTCGCCGCAGGTGTGAAGGTCCATGCACAGGTGCGAAAAGAGGCTAGGCAGGAAGAGTACGCAGGTGCGAAGAATTGGCCGCATCTGTGAAGCCATAAGTGCAGAAAAGGGATCACGGGTGCGGGAATTGGACTGTTAGTGGGTTTTTGCAGGTGCGCACCTGGGACCGCAGGTGCGAGGAAAGGTCCGCAGGTTCGGATTAACTAGGCAGAACAGTATAAAGGAGTGCCTCCGCGAAATTTTGGTTATTCTTCCATCGCTGCATGCGGGTGGATCTTGCTTGAGAGCAAACTGAAGAAAGAATTTGAGGGTCTTCAATGGAGGTAAGTTTCCGGATTCTAAAACTCGTTTCTATGCTATTTTGTACGGAGTAGGATTGTAATTTGAAGAATTAAAGTGGAAAAGTTGGGAAAAATGGGGAGGAAGATTGGAAATTATTTTGGTGATTTGAGTGGGCAATTATGGTCTGATTGTGGAGTTTTTGGTATGTATAGAATCGTGGGAGGATGAGGATTCTAGTGATGTAAATTTTATTGAATTCTGAGACGTGGGCCCGAGGCTCAGGTTTGGCTGAAATTCGAGAATTGTGTTAAAATTTGTATCTTTCGATTGGGCTTTGTTCTGTTAGCCTATATTGATGATGTTAATCTGATTTTTGTTAGATTCGGAGCATTTGGGAGCCAATTTGAGGGGCAAGCATATTGCAGAGTAGCTTTTGGGTTTTTTTGAGGTAAGTAACGATTGTAACTCTAAACCTAAGGATATGACACCCCGTTATTTGATATTTTATTGATAAATGAGGTGAAGTGCATGCTAGGTGACAAGCGTGGGGGCGTGCACCGATAGGGATTGTGACTTGGTCCGTCCCTTAGCGACTATTAAGCCACGTATTGGTTTGAAACCTTATGGTATCTTGTCTTTCAGAAGTTTATACTTGTTTATGGGTTGTGAGCCATGTTTGGGGCCTTGTGCCGACCTACTTTGACCCTCAAGGGTATTTTTCCACGTTTGGGTACTTTTACACTATTCTACCCCTATCCTGTTAGAACATTGTGAACTCAGTCATGTTTCCAACTTGTTGTTACTTTCACTGTTATCACACTGCTTTGAAAACTCTGAAAAGTATTTGGGGCTGAGTCCGGTGAGTGGATATAAACTACTCAAGTGGCTTGGGAGGGTGGCATGAGTCAGGCCGAGAGCCGAGTATGTGAGGATAGCTACGGATCGGGCTGCACGCCGCAGCAGTATATATGTGTTAGGCCGAGCGTCGAGTATGTGAGGATAGTTATGGGATGGGCTGCACGCCGCAGCAATATATATGCTATATATTATATGTGGGTCGGCTTGCACGCTACAACAATAGAGATTTTATATATAGATGGATCGGGCTGCACGCCGCAGCAATATATATGTTATATATGGATCGGACTGCACGCCGCAGCAATATACAAATTAGACCGGGTTGCACGCCGCAGCAGATATAACGCTTGGGCTGAAGGAGCCCCTCAAGGAGTATGTACACCCCCAGTGAGCGCAATCGACTATTACATAGATCGGGTTGCACGTCGCATCGTATGTTATATATATGGATCGGCCACCACGCCGCAGCAGTATAAAAATATATATATATATATATATTTTAGGGGAGCGGGCTGCCCGCCGTAGCAATGGTGTGTGTTCATGGTACTTCCTGAGTACAAGTGTTTAGTGAGAGCATGAGATACTGATAGTGGAGTCACGAGTAGCTGAGAGGCTTGCCCGAGAGGCTTTATTGTGAGTGATATCGTGCCCCAGGGCTTATATTTTATGAAAATGTTGTTTACACTCTTCTTTACACAGAGCCTCTGATAACAGATGTTGGACAAAAATTTCATACGAGATTTTCAAATGGATATCGGAGTTTTATGAAATTTTCAGAATTGTAGATTCCTGACTTGATTTATTCATTTCCACTGTTATTCATTATATGGATTTACATGATTTATATGTTCGTCACTACACTCAAGTTTTTAGTTACATTGATTACTTACTGAGTTGGCGTACTCACGTTACTCCATGCACCTCTGTGTGCAGATCCAGGTATCGGACTATCTGACTAGTTGATTTCCGGACGATCTTGGAGTTGTCTGAGGATTGAGGTAGCTGCTCAGCGTTCCCAGCTCACCTCCTTTCCTTCCCTCAGATCATAGTTTCTTTTGGTCTTTTATACCTCAGACTTTTGTTGTAGCAAGTCATTCTTGTACATTGTATTTTCAGTCTTAGATGCTAATGTCAGTTGGCTCCAGGTTTTGGGGAAGTGTGTATTTGTTTTATCTCTTTCTGATATTTTTAAAATCTGTTAAATATTTGGGAAAATTTGATATATATATATATATTGATATTCTGAAACGGTTGGCTAGCCTAGTTCCATAATAGACGCCATCACGGCCGACTTAGGATTTGGGGTCGTGACAGAGACGATGTGATGTCTCGTTTGATGTTTCAAAATAACATAAGGAAATCTATGGCGCAAGGAAGTTGAAGGAAGGTTGCGAGTAGTATAAATAGACATGTATAAGTCGCAAGCTAAAGTATGGTAAAGCGACAAGGGTTTAGGAAAACAGGAGTAAGGACAAGAAAGGGTGAGTGAGAAGGTGATGAGAAATGGATAAGTCCTCGGGATTAAGCCCAGGAAAACAAAAGAGTTGATGGTTTTATAGAAAGCTCAATATAGCTTGAATGAACTCAAAGGAGTCTAAGACTAGTAGTATTTAGAAGAGATGGAATGCTGCCCTGGTAGTACAATGATGGTGTAATTGTGACAAATAAAGGATGACGTTTGGGCCTTCGATTGAGTAATAATTTGAAGAAGAAAAGAAAGGGATTTCATGAATTGTATAGGATTAAAATACCCGCATAAGGTGAATCAGATTGGGTTGCTATGAAATACGGTTATGAAAGCATGGTATCTCCCAGGTGGTTTAGTCTAATCATTTCAGATGTTCCTCGATGAGACGTGAGCCCTAGCAGTAGTGTTACATAAGAGGTAAAGTTATCAGGAGTATATTATGGATCAACTTTAAGGTGAATCGACAATAGATGGATAAAGTTCCAATGTATTAGAGGATATAAGGATTCCATACTTTAGATGAACAATAATAAGAAAGCATTGGAGGGCTTGGATTTCTACATCTATGATAAGAAGCGAGAGAGTAACCTGGACTTAGGTGTTGATACCCAATTTTTCCCTGTATTATTTTTAAAATGCATATATACCTTCAAAATAATGCATGAGCCTCAATTAATATTTTCCATAATTTGCTATAATTTTAAAAGGATTTTTAATTAATTTATTCAATTATTTTATTATCCAAATAATTATTAATTGCATCACAAATGATTTTATAATAATTTTTCTTAATTTTTATCATCTATATTTATTTTAAGATTTAATTATTTTATGCATAATTATATTTGTAGGATATAATTGCAATGACTTTGCAATAATAGCCCATGTGTGCATAATTGCTTTATTTTACACGAAAATGACTTGTTATATTTTTATAATACTAAGTAATTATTTTTAAATTATTTTCACGCATAAATAACATTTTTTCATCATTTATCAACTATTTTTATAAATTATTTTATTAAATTAGGTGGCTATTTAAAACATAGCCCTTCTTCAATTAAATTTTCTAACCTACCCAGTAGCCCAATAGCCTACCCAGCCCAATTATCCCAACCCCGTTACCCCAATACCCAAACCCCATTACCCTACCCGTCCGCAACCCGCCCCAGCATATATCTAATCATGGTAACGATCTCAAAAGATCAACAGCCCAGACCCAACTTTCCATTTTTAATTAGCCAAACGACCCCAAAACCCTACTCATTTTACAAAATCGACTGCCCTTGAAACCCTTTCCCTCTTCTCTTCTCTCTCTCATCCTCCTCCTAACCCTAGCCAATTTCGTGAAAACCCCTTCGATTCATGGTTTGTTTGTTCAATCCTAGGCCCTATCCGGCCTCCTACCTCTACTGGTGTTTCGATTTTCATGTTGCTTGAGGGAATCTCAAAGGGATTCAAACAGACTCGGTTCAAATCCCTCTCTTTCTCGATGAATCCATTTGTCTTGACCCTTATGTCTATGAGTACTAATATCTTCGTGTTTATGGCTTGAAATCTCTGAAAATGTTCAAGTGTTAACTCTGGATTTCTTGCTTTACTTTTTCGACTAAGTTTCATCTCTATGTCTTTACACCTTAGGGTTTTTCATTATTTGACTATGGGTTATACTGTTTTTCCCGTTTACTGTGGTTATTTCAATTAAATTTATTAACTTATTTACTTGCTTAATTAGGGTTCGAAAATTGTTCTTTCCTTTTAAAACTGATATATCTCTGAAGATATTTTTACCTATTCTTTCCTTATATGTGATTCGTATATGGTACTACTTTCCTTAATTATATTGTTGGCTTGATTTTTGGTTTTTGATTGTTTTGGCCGACCTGTAAATGATCTCTGAATTTACTACTTGCCTTATTTAGTGTCAATCTTGTCTACTGATTTACTCCGTGAAAAACTCTCCTTAATTTGAGTAACACTTACTGTCAATTTATTCCCGTTAGCCATAATTGATTGATTGATTGGTTTTTGCATACCTTATTTGTATGTCGATTGATTTTCCTGCCGTATGTGGTTTACTATACTATGTGCTTATATAAACCTTTCATTGTTTTGATTTTAAAAAAAGCACATTGAGACTAAGCTCACTCTGACAAACCTACACTTACACACACTTGAGTTCTTTCTATCACTCTGATGTGCTGCATTGTCTAGTTGGCTGAAAGCCAAGGCTAGACTCTTGGATTCCAATTGCATTCATCTTTCTGTTTACTTTCTTCCCTAACTGGTATGCCTTAACCTTTGTAATTTCATTCTTTACACTTTCATTGACTAGCCTGTATCAATTATGTCTTTCACATGATTATATGATATCATTTAGTAACACTGTTAACTTAGGACTAAGTTATTTCAAATAATATGAATCCTCTCATAGGTTAGTCTAAGGTTCAATTTGTTTCATGCACTGTTTGTTAATTCTATACCTATTCTGAACTTTTCACACTATGAACATGTAATCAATCAATTTGTTGCTTAATTTCTCTGCCCTGACTGTTTATTTCATGTATCTGGCCAACTCAACTGTTTTACCTAACTTCTTCTGTGATAAGTACTAGTCTAAATATTTAACTTCACTAGACTTCAATTTATTTGAGCTATGTGTTTGAGCATGAATTATTTTTGTCCTCTAGGTGCAGCTCTACCAGCAACTCTATGTTCTGAATCTTGTTTCTTCTGAAATACAATTGTTTTAAAACCTACCCCTTATCCCTTTTATGTACTGATTTTTTTTTAAAAACCTACTCCTAGCCATTTAGGTTCCCAACCACTTCAGTGTGAGCACTGCCTAGAGTCCACTTGAGGCTCCTTTGAACTCTGATATGCTGGGAATTGGTTTTCCAATCTCTTGAACTATCTTCTGAATATGGTTCTGGTGTAAGCATTGCCTTGGGTCTCCTGAGGCCCTCGGGAACTTTGACAGACTGGAAACCTGGTTCTAATGTGCTATGAATCCCTATGTTGTGCTTCAAAGTAGTTATGGTTGGAAGTCTTGGTTCCCGGGTTCATTGGACATGCTAAGGCTCCCTATAGTGTAATGAATTCTGCTATATAATTTATTCATATTAGGGATGTAATAATCTCTGTAATAACAGATCTGGGGTTATTAGTAAAAGTTGGGGAGGGGTTTCTATATATCTTTGCTCAAGCTTTGGGTAGAAATCATGCCTATAGGTTTAATTATGTTGATCAATTTGTGTGATTGCTATTACTTGTTTAGAGTTCCTGCCTATAGGAATTTCTTGATTGTTAATTACGTACTCTTAAAACTTGCATAACTAGAAGTCCTGTTTATAGACCCCTTGCATTAGAAATCCTGTCTATAGGATCCACGCATATTTTATAACATACATGCATTAGTGACCATGTATATAGGATTCTATCTGTTTGAATAATAACCTTCCTGGCAAGTTTCTTCAAATTCAGCCCACATACGACTTAGATATCATGCCTATAGAAGATAAAAACTTGTTTCAATCTAGATACCATGTCTATAGGAGATAAAAAAATCAGTTTCAAAACCTAGAAATCATGTCTATAGGATTTAATAATAGATATCATGCATATAGGGTGAAATCCGTTTTAACACCTAGAAATCATGCCTCTAGGGTCTAAAGGATAAAAACATGTTTGTTAAAATTAGTAACTCGTTGTTCTAGGTCTAATTAACAGTTTTAGATAACATGCCTATAAGATTCCATTCTGGTTATCACTTAGGCAAGTCTGTAGGATTATTAAGAACTCTGGGGCTAAAAAGAACTGCGATTTAGTAATGCTTGAAGTTTGCCCAGATTCAGAGTCTTAAGCAAATTAGTAGGCAAGCCAGTAGGTCCCAACACTCGTTTTAATAAACTGATGTCTTATATTATGTTTATGCTCATTTAGATATCCTGCCTATAGGGTCTTAAACTAATAAAAGTTGTCTGTGGGAATTTCATGCATTTGTTGTTTACTTGTGGACGTTAACATGTGCCCCTATTTCCTCCTTGTCTGACAGTCATATCTACATCTTTGTTTTTCTCTTAGCTTTCCCATTTTTAAGCAACATAGGTCATTCTAGAACCACCTTAAATAGAGGTCCTAAACACCTCCAGGATCATAGATAAGGGACGAGTATAGCACTCATAAGGTACGAGTTAGAAGTTATTAGAACGCTTAGATAATAACTGAAAAGATAGTAATTAGGTAGTAAAGGAGATGATGACCTGTGCGTTGATTCTATGTGTAGCACCCCAACTTGGGGAAAGTTACCAAGTATTGCATGGAAATGATCCTATAGGCTAAGAAACTCAGGACCCCTTTAATTTCCTGCTTCAAAATAATGGTTGTCTGAATAACTTTATTTTCCTTTAATGACTAATTCACTTAATTATGTGCGGCTGGGACCCACCTTTGTGGACCGCTAGGGTGCCTAACACCTTCCCCTCAAAGTAATTTCGAGGCCTTACCCGATCTCTGGTGATGGAAACTAGTCTTATGAGTTGTTTGATTTAGGTGCCCTAACGCACCTTAAAAATCGTTAAGTGGCGACTCTTCTTTTTAATACCCATCTCAAAAGAAGTTGTTAAATGTCGAAACCCGATTCCGGGAGGGAAAAAAGGGGGACGCGAGAGCATGGCGACTCTACTGGGGAAAACCCTTACGCTCTTACCATAACGAACCTGGTTATTGTGATTTAGTCTTTAAGCATGCTTTATTCTGTTAGTACTTGCACACCCTTTCCCTTTCCCACTTTATGTGAATTTATTTGCCTATTTTTTTTTAGCCTTTACGATTTTCTATTTCTTGTTTTATTACTCTTTATTATGGAAATTGACTTGTTTCTTTGTTTTCTTTTTTTTAAATGCCTTTTCAATTATTAAAAACCGCATTTATTATTTTTAACGTGCTAATACGTGACAACATGCTATTTACTATTGCATAAATCATGCTCAACATCACATTCCACTCGTGCATAATCAATACCTCAGCAACGCTTGTTGAGTGTTTCTCTCTTCCTACATATCACCCATTTAAATTCATAAAGGCTTATTCGCGGTAAAACGAGTTGATCAGCGGTGCAGTCGACCGTTCCGTTCCTTTCCCCTCGAGCTGTCCACTTGAGGGTACCAGTCTAGACCTCTATAGAAACCTTACTCTGATTAATTGTACATGCATCATAGTCAAACCTATCCAGGGTTATTATGTTGTCCACATAATAACCCTTTATGAAAATCCTTGTCCAAAAGTCTGTCGGGGTTCCAATAATCTCAACAGACGTAACCACGATCTGTGCAACAATTTGGAGAAATAAGTGTCAATATGCTATAAATGGTCGAATCTGGAGGGGGAAAGGGTCTAACCTTATATTTTTGAATAAAATGAGGCACGAAGTCCCCAGGTTCGGCAAGGTCCGTAACATACCACCATTGTTGCTGGTGGGAAGATCTTTCATCGAGTGACAAAAGGCATGTGAAAAAGGTTCTGGGAAATTTTCCTTCTTTATTGGACATCCAACCGAATAATATATTGATTGAAGCCGCCACAACATTCTGGGACAGTGAAAGATTCGTGTTTTGCTTTGGAAACATAGAAATGACCCTTCTCTTGGAAGAACTAGGGGGATTCGCTGGACTGCCTTGGGACAGTCCCAGTTTATCGGTGCCAGAAAATCGTACCGCTAGGAGGTTTCTGAAATGATGGGTCTGAAAAAGAACGACGATTTGGAGTGCCTGAAGAAATCCTACATACCCTTTTACTATCTCTATGAAAGATATGCTCATAGAAAATCCTATCGCTACCATGATGAATTCTCTATCACTTCCTTGGGTTGTATTCACTGCTGAGTTTTTGTGTTCATCGTTTGTTTCCTAGGTATGATATTATTTCCGATGAAAGGGGACAAAATTCATACCAGACTGGTCATGGTAATAAAAACCCTAATGGAGGGGATCAAGGGGAAAACATATACCATTGTCCCTATGATCATAGAAGACATATATCGGGCCTTCGACCGCTGCCAGAAGGGATTCAAACACTTCGAGGGTTGTAATCTGCTGCTACAGGTTTGGTTGTTAGAGCATCTCCAGAGAGGTCAATACCGTCAAGAGTTTCTGCGAAGTCCGTGGAATGATCATATAGCTTTCCATCACCCTAAGAGAATGACCTATATCCTAGACATGTTTTGTCAACCAGAGAGTGCTATAGAATGGGTGTAGTTTTCGACAATTTGACTGAGGATCAGGTTCAATGGATGTTCGAACGGTTCCCTACTGACGATTTCAGAATCAGATATAGGGACGCTCCGCACTTGGTGTTGATCGGGTTAAGGGGCAAATACTCCTATGTTCCCATCAGGGTTATGAGACAAGCAGGCAGGAAGCAAGACATACCGCGGATCGTTAAAATGAGTTGTTATAGGGGTGATTTTCAGGATGAAACCTCCCATACAAATGTGAAGCTCAACATATGTGGCACCTAAAGATTATTGTGGAAAGGGACACCATCGAGCCGGACCGATATCACGCAGGGCACGTGTACTTTTACCTATCATTGTTGGAGGACTGCATAGCAGGAATAGTTGAGCCAGGGGTCTGTCGAGGAAACATAGTCATAGATGAAGTTTTCGAAGCACATTTGAAGTATAACAGACTACGCAAAGGTTCACGAGTCCGAGGCCGAGCATCTGGAACAACACAAGACTGATATAAAATTAGTCAATAAATGGAATGAAGTGGCTACCAAATCGAATGAAAGGTTAGAATATCTGAAGCAGGGTCTGATGGAACTGGAAGGGAAGATGAGGAAAAGAGTCATAGACTGCCAGAATGATGAAGGTATCGAAGGAGGACATCTAGCAAGGGCATACCTGATGCTGGAAATACGCGACCTGGGAAACCTGATTGATGGAGCCAAGAGAGTCGGGCCTGGAGAAGGTACTTCTGGGACCAAGTAGATTAGGTTTATTCATTTTTGGTTTTCAAATGTAATAAGGCCAAGTTCCATTAGTGACTTATCTTATTTAGTGTCCTTTTAGATTCATCAATTTTACATTAATAAAATGAGGCAATTATTGGCACTGAAATTCTCCAAATCAACTTGTCGCTAGGCCTACCTCTGGAACAATGAGGCTCCCAAATTAGGATGTGAATTTACATTCCCACACTACGTGTTCAAATATTGCAAATACTCTTTTTGGGACCCTTACTGACTTGGTTACCTTTTGCTTTTCTTTCCTTTTTTATATTATTATTCCCATTCCCCAAGGTTGGTTCACTCATACTAGCATCATCAGCATATCATACCAAATCCAGATGCCCTCCAACTCATCCTCCTCCAACTACCTCAAAAGGTGAAGGGAAAGCTAAGATGGATAATATAAGTGGCGACAACACCGCACATGCTGAGAATGTGGAAACTTCTGATGGTCGGAGTACTCTGGCACAAAATGACTTGGTTTTGCGGCTTGAAAAGAAAATACTTGAACTACAAGGTGACCTTGAGCAGGTCCGTAATTTGGAAACTCTACCTCACACTAAATGTCCCACATATCAACCATCCAAATACCCAAAAATCGGCACCTCCCAGAATGCACCCGACCAATGCTCGCAGAATCCTCCAGTAGCCCATCAATATACAACCCCTCCTCAAAATCCTTTACCTGTAAAGACACGTAAAATTTCATGGCTAAAAATAATGCCCAAATAGTTCCCCATGTTGTTATAACTGTATAAATTCTTAAAACGGACCCTTTTTGAGTAAAAAGTACCCCAGGACCTAAAAGATATAATTTTCCAGATTTGCGTAGGTATGCGGTCCACTATGCGATCGCAAATCAGGTATGCGGACCGCATAGTGGTCGCATACTTCGACAGTTTGCTGTCCATTTTGAGGACAGCTATGCGGTCTAGAATGCAATCGCATATCACGAACGTTGGCCGCATAGTTGTCGCATTCTTGCACATTGAAGTTTGCGGAGGGAGTTATGCGATACACTATGCGATCGCATAACAGGTATGCGGACCGCATAGTGGTCACATACCTGGGCAGTCTACTTTTATTTTTGGCCCATTAGAGGGCCATTTATGCGATAGGAATGCGGACCGCATAGCAGAATTGCGATCGCATTCCTGACCGCATTTCTATTTCGGGACTGTTAAAATTCTAAAGTTATACTCGACCCCCAGTTCATAAAAACACCTACCCCTTTCATTTTAAGCTCATTTTCTAATAGTGGGTTCCAGAGAGAGAGAGAGTTCCATCTTCATCAAATTTGTTCCTTCATCACTACTCAGGCCTGGAATTGATCAAGTAGGACACCATTTGCTTCACTACAATAGGTAAACTTCTACCCCATCAACCTAAATTTCCAGATTTTTGTTAAAATGAAACATGGTTAGGTGAGTTCATGAAGATGGGGGTAGAAGTCTTGCATGCATGTAACCAACTAGTCATAATCTAGTAAAAGTAAATGGGTTAGAGTAATCTTTCACTAAAAAGAGGTCATTTAATCTAAAGTAAAACCTAGTGTTTGATAGAATGCTCAAGTGAGTTCAAGACATGATCATTATTCCTAATGCTAAGTTAAATTATACCACATTATGAACCAGATTGAAGGTGCTAGAATGTCCGGTGAATTGTGGTAGAAAATTAAAGGGGAATTCTGATACAAGTTATGTATAGATAACTTTAATCTTTGTAGAGTTACCTTGTTGGTGTCCGAGCACACGGTATGAAATTCCTGCTTGAGCATATGTGAATTGATTGTCCTGTTGTGTAGAGGTGTACGAGTTCATTCTCTGTTTTTTCTCAAGTCGATTACCATGCATATTGAGATTATGAAGGGTCATTCTTTGTGCTTATCCTACCATGCGTAAGGTTCATCAAATGTTCGAATATGTCAATATGGTAGTATGTGCTATTAATGAAATATGGAAAGGTATCTAATTTCTAAGGGCCGAGTGTGGCTAATGATGAAAAGAAACTGTGGATTGATTTAATTGAGTTAAATAATGATGTCATCACCATATGTGAATTACTATTTGGTAAGGATTATTGTGCCTTGACTTCATATAGTTGTTGGTTGATATGAACTTATGTTCTTGATGATGAAGATCCCTGGGATATAATTGTTGGTTATTGCTGCTATGAAATATAAACGTATGGTGGGATCGGGTTGCGTGCTGCAACACGAAGTAATAAGGGTGGAGAGGTAATAAGGGTGAGATGATAATGTACGGTGGGATCGAGTTGTGCGCCGCAATAGATGAATAATTGAAATGAGTAATTGTGGAATCTCCATTTGTAACATTCTTTATATTTGTGTGGTACTTGTGTGGTTACCTTGATTATCTTCCAATTGTGTATTGTGTGATTCTACTTGGAATAAACTTTGTTCATTCATGCTAGTACTATTCAATGGTACTAACGCCCCTTTTGTTAGGGGCGCTACATCTTTTATATGGATGTAGGTGGTTCCACCGTAGGTAGCTCAGACTGCCGATAGTGGTGTTTCCCCTTCATACCTTCAGCAGATCCGGTGAGTCCCACTTCCTCTCGGGGCCGTGTGTAGTCTATATCATTTCTTTTGTATACATTATGTCTTTTAAGGTATAGCCGGAGCCTTATTACCGACAAGTATTGTGTAAACCCTTAGTACTCTTAGAGTCTCCGTAGATATGATGTGGGTTATACATATATGTATTTTAGGAAGTAAATATGGTTACTAGTAATCGTGGTCCGAATCGAAGTTATTGTATGTTTTGTGATTATCAAATGTTGAAATGGTAAAGGATGAAATGAACTCAAGTAGTAGATTCATGTTTAAACTCTAAATTGCTAATTCATGTGGCATAAGGCATATTATAAACACGAGGTAACGCGTTGGGCAGGAAAGGCAATACAAGTTCTCTTGATCGGGATCACCCGGTTAGGCGCCGGTCTCATCCCTTAGTTTTGGGTCGGGACAAACTTGGTATCAGAGCCTAAGGTTTTTAAAAGTGTCCTTGGATATCTCGGAGCTGTGTCTAGTAGATCCCTTCTTATCGGTGTGTTGTCGACCACATCTATAATTAGGAGGTTGCATGGGCATTTAGGAAAATACCATTTCATTGTTACTATGTATCGTGTGATGAAGTGGAAGATGAAACATCTTTATATAACTCGTGCATTGTCCCAATTTTCAGTAAATGGAACCCAAGAAGAGAGCTCGACTCAGCCCAGAGGCCAATGCCACCCCAGGAGTGGCCACAAATTCTCCAGCTGGTGGTGCGGGTGTGAATGATTCCCCAGTCACAAATCAGCCTGACTCCTCCACTCCAGTCCAGACTATTCATGTTCCTACTCCAACGGAGGGTGCTGAAATTCCTCCCGCTGATGTTCCTGGTCCATCCTCAGTCCCAGCTTCTGATCACAATATTCTCGATATCCAGCTAGTGGCCTCCCAGGCCCAAAGATCAAGTGTTGCTCCTGCGTCCTCTAGTGAGCAATGGGATTCTTCAGGTTCCAGAGTCAACCAGTTTCTGGGGTTATCCCCTCCAGAGTTCACAGACACCGACCCAGAGGATGATCCTCAGGATTTTATATATGAAATGTACAAGACTCTCCAGGTTATGAAGGCTACAGAGACAGAGGGGGTTGAGTTGTCTTCCTATCGGTTAAAGGGAGCAGTGTATTCATAGTTTGAGATGTGGGAGAGCTCCCGTAGGGAAGGGAGCCCTCCGGCGAAATGAGATGAGTTTGTTGATGCCTTCATGGATCATTTCTTGCCTGCCGAGACTATGGCAGATCCTGTTGCGGAGTTTGAGATCCTTAATTAGGGAAACATGAGTGTGTGGGAGTACCACATGGATTTTTTGCGCCTGTCCGAATATGCCATCCACATGATGCCAACTATGGAGGCCATAGTTCGACGGGTTTTTCAGGGCCTTGGTCCCTTGGTTGTTAATGAAGCTGCTACAGCTGCCTTGCATTTGGATATGAATTATGGGATGATCATGGGATTCACCCAGGCCACAAGGCTCGGAAGTTGAAGATAAGAATGTAGAGGGAGAGTAGTAGTAGGGCCCGGTGAGCGGGCAACCCTGGGAGTTCAGTTGGAGGAGGGAGATCAGTCCTTGGGAGAGGGTCATCAGAGCCATCCCATTCTTATGCTCAGTCCTCAGCTAGTGCCCTGCCATTAAGGCACAGTTATCAGTGGGGAGGTCGCTTTGGAACAAGTCCAGACATCAGGAGGTTCCATCAGTCGGGTCGTTCTGGTGGGAGGTTCCAGTAGCAGCGGAGGACCCATGCCCTACGTGTGGGAGGTTTCATTCTGAGCCTTGTTACTTAGATATACCGGTATGCTATAGAGGTGGATAGAGAGGAAATATCCAGCGAGACTGTCGCGCACTCAGTCAGGGCGCTGGTAGGGGTACTGCTCAGCCATCCAGCTCTTCAGCCGCTACATCTTCAGCATGTCCTCCAGCTCCAGCAGGGTGCGGTACAGTTAGGGGTGGAGCACGGGGTCGAGGGGGACCCAGTCAGTTCTATGCTTTGAGTGGTCGCCAGAGTACGGAGGCTTCCCCAGATGTTGTCACATGTATTCTGACTGTTCAGTCATATGATGTTTATTCTCTTATTAATCCCGGGTCTTCCTTGTCATATGTTACTCCATTTATTGCCTCAAGTTTTGGGTTAGAACCCAAACAGCTCCACGAGTCATTCTCTGTGTCGACTCCGGTTGGTGATTTCATCATGGCCGTGCGAGTCTATATGAATTCTGTTGTCACGGTGCGTGGTCAGGATACCACGACCGATCTTATTGAGTTAGAAATGGTAGATTTTGATATAATTACGGGGATGGATTGGCTCTATTCGTGCTTCGCTAAACTCGACTGCCGAACTAGGATTATGAGGCTTGAGTGTCCTAATGAACCAGTTATCGAGTGGGAGGAGAATAATGTTGTGCCAAGAGGTAGGCTTATTTCCTACCTTAAGGTCTCAAAGATGATCAGAAAAGGGTGCATCTACCATTTGGTCCGGGTTACGGACACCACTTCAGAGGTACCTGCTTCCGAATCTGTGCCTATTGTGAATGCATTTCTTGAAGTATTTCCGGACGAGCTTCTTGAGATTCCACCAGATAGAGAGATCGATTTTAGGATTGATGTATTCCCAGATGCGCAGCCAATATCTATTCCACCTTACCAAATGGCGCCAGCAGAATTAAGAGAGTTAAAAGAACAATTGAAAGATCTATTAGAAAAAGGTTTCATTCGGCCAAGTGTGTCGCCTTGGGGCGCACTGGTTCTTTTTGTCAGAAAGAAAGACGGATCGCTTTGGATGTGTATTGATTATCGGTAGCTCAACAAGGTCACCATCAAAAACAAATATCCATTACCTCGGATAGGTGATTTGTTCGACCAGTTGCAAGGTGCTAGGTTCTTCTCAAAGATTTATTTGCGGTTCGGGTATCACCAGTTAAAGATCAGGAAGCAGGATATTCCTAAGACTACCTTCAGGACTCGATATGGGCACTTCGAATTTCTGCTGATGTCTTTTGGGCTAACCAACGCCCCAACAGCTTTTATGGATCTTATGAATCGGGTTTTCAAACTGTTTCTTGATTCCTTTGTGATTTTCCTTATTGACGATATCCTTCTTTATTCGCGAAGATGGGAAGATCATGCTACTCACCTCAGGGAAGTTCTGCAGACTCTTCATCAGCACCAGTTGTATGAAAAGTTTTCAAAATGTGAGTTTTGGCTAGAATCAGTCACCTTTTTGGGCCATGTTGTTTCTAGGGAAGGGATTTAGGTTGATCCCCAAAAGATTTCAGCGATAAAGGATTGGCCTAGGCCAACGACCCCAACAGAGATTCACAGTTTCTTGGTTCTGGCTGGGTATTATCAAAGATTTGTGGAGGGATTCTCTACCCTCGCCTCCCCATTGACTAAGCTGACACAGAAGGCTGTTAAGCTACATTGGTCCGATGCTTGTGTAAAGAGCTTTTAGGAATTGAAATTGAGATTGACTACAGCGCCAGTGTTCACCTTTCCAGGAGGTTCAGAAGGGTTTGTGGTGTATTGTGATGCTTCAAGGGTTGGTTTGGGATGTGTGTTGATGCAATGTAGTAAGGTAATAGCGTATGCTTCAAGACAACTCAACACTCACGAGAATAATTATCCGACGCATGATTGGGAGCTCGCAGCGGTTGTGTTTACATTGAAAATCTGGCGGCATTATCTTTATGAGGTCCATGTGGACGTGTTCACAGACCACAAGAGTCTTCAGTATTTATTCAAACAAAAGGACTTGAACTTAAGGCAGCAGAGGTGGTTAGAGTTGCTCACGGATTATGATATGAATATTTAGTACCATCCAGGAAATGCGAATGTGGTAGCCGACGCTCTTAGTTGGAAATCCATGGGTAGCTTGGCTCATTTTGAAGCAGGTTAGAGGCTTTTGGCTCGGGATGTTTATTAGTTGGCTAGTCTAGGGGTCTGTCTTTTGACCCTCAGATGAAGGGGATGTTGTGGTGTGTAATGGAGCAGAATCTTCACTTGTAACGGAAACCAAGGAAAAACAATTCAGAGATCCAGCATTGGTACAGTTGAGAGAGGCAATTCTGAATCTTAAGACTACAGCATTTTCACTCGGCAATAATGACGGTGTTTTGCGGTGCCAAGGGAGACTATGTGATCCGGACGTGGATGATCTTCGGGAAAGGGTAATGGTAGAGGCTCACATTCCAGGTATTCAGTACACCCAGGTTCTACGAAAATGTATCATGATCTCAAAGAGATTTATTGGTGGAATGGTATGAATAGGGATGTGGCAGACTTTGTGGCTAGATGTCCGAATTGTCAGCAAGTCAAGGCAGAGAATCAGAGGCCCAGTGGGTTGGCACAGCCCATTGAAATACCGACGTGGAAATAGGAAATGATCAATATGGACTTTGTGGTGGGGTTACCTCGCACTCCACGTAGGTTCGACTCAGTTTGGGTAATAGTGCATCGGCTCACAAAGTCAGCGTATTTCTTGCCAGTTAAGTCCACTGATACTACAGAACAGTACACTCAGTTATATATCAAAGAAATAGTCAGGCTCCATGGCACTCCAGTTTCTATTATCTCAAATCGATGGGCCCAGTTCACAGCTAACTTTTGGAAGAAATTTCAGCAAGGTTTGGGTACGCAGGTAAATCTCAGCACAACATTTCACCCACAGACAGATGGGCAGGCAGAGTGAACCATTAAGACGCTTGAAGATATGTTACGGGCTTGTGTGTTAGATTTCATGAGTAGCTGTGATGATCACTTGTCGCTTATAGAATTTTCTTATAATAACAGTTTCCATGCTAGTATTCAGATGGCCCCGTTTGAGGCATTGTACAGAAGGAGGTGTAGATCTCCGATTGGATGGTTCGATGTTGGCGAGGCGGAACTGCTAGGACTGTATCTTGTGCACCAACCTATGGAAAAAGTTAAAGTCATTTAGGAGAGGATGAAGGCTGCTCAGATTAGTTAGAAATCCTATGCGGACGTTCGTCGAAGATATTTGGGATTTCAAGTGGATGATTGGGTATTCTTAAAGGTGTCTCCCATGAAAGAAGTAATGCGGCTTGGCATGAAAGGGAAATTGAGCCTTAGATATGTCGGGCTGTATCGGATCACTCAAAGGTTAGGACAGGTGGCTTATAGTGTGGAATTGCCCCTGAGATGTCATTAGTGCACCCAGTGTTTCATGTGTCCATGTTGAAGAAGGTGATTGGGGATCCATCCGCCATTGTGCCGGTTGATACGGTTGAAACTAATGAAGGATTGTCATATGAAGAGGTTCCAGCTATTCTTGATAGGAAAGTCTGTAGATTGGGGAACAAAAAGATTGCTTCTGTTAAAGTGTTATGGCGAAGTCAACAAGTCGAGGAAGCCACATGGCAAGCGGAAAATGAAATGAAAGAGAAATATCCCCATTTGTTTAAATAATTTCGGTAATGGTTTGAACATTTTCATTCCTAAGCAATTATATATTGTGTCAAATTTTGTGCAAAAGCACCTCATTCCGCCCCCCCCCCCCCCCCNATGTTGTAATTATTTGGGTAATGTGCAACTCCTTGAAGTGAGGTAAATTATGTGCAATTCATGTGCTAGTTAAATGATATGCAAGTTTGTGGAGTTAACAGAACTATGTGAGTCTTATGGAAGTAATTGAATTATATGTTTGTTGAAATGACCGAATTATGTGCAAGTTGATATAGTAATTAAAAATCTATGGAATTGGTTAAAATGTGTTTCGGGGCATCTCTGACAGGTAGATAGGCCTAATTACAAAGGAAACTCTAGCGAAATTTTCAGGAAGTATCGGAGTTAGTAAAAATTTGGGGGTTGGCTTATTTTGTGTTTTCCTACTCTAGTGATTCCCCGATCCTCATTCGACGACGAATGATTTTAAGTGGGGGAGAATGTAAAGACCCGTAAAAATTCATGGCTAAAAATAATGCCCAAAGAGGTCCCCGTGTTTTTATAACTGTAAAATTAAAACATACCCCTTTTGAGTAAAAAGTACCCCGGGACTTAAAAGATATAATGTTCCATATTTGCGCAGGTCTACGGTCCACTATGCGATCACAGATCAAATATGCAGACCGCATAGTGGTTGCATACTTTGACAGTTTTCTGTCCATTTTGAGGACAGCTATGCGGCCCAGAATGCAATCGCATTTCACGAATGCGGGCCGCATAGTTGTCGCATTATTGCACCTTGACTTTTGCGGAGGGAGTTATGTGACGCACTATGCGATTACATAACAGGTATGCAGACCGCATAGCGGTTGCATACCTGGGTAGTCTACTTTTCTTTTCGGCCCATTTGAGGGCCATTTATGCGACAGGAATGCGGACCGCATAGCAGGAATGCGATCGCATTCCTGACCGTATTTCTATTTTCGGACTATTAAAATTCTAATTTTATACCCGACCCTCAGTTCATTAAAACACCTACACCTTTCATTTTAAGCTCATTTTCTGATAAATTAGAGAGAGAAGAGAGTGGGTTCTAGAGAGAGAGAGTTCCATCTTCATCAAATTTGTTCCTCCATCACTACTCCGGCCTGGAATTGATCAAGTAGGACACCATTTTCTTCACTACAAGAGGTAAGCTTCTACCCCATCAACCTAAATTTTCAGATTTTTGTTAAAATGAAACATGTTTAGGTGAGTTCATGAAGATGGGGGTAGGAGTCTTGCATGCATGTAACCAACTAGTCATAACTTAGTAAAAGGAAATGGGTTAGAGAATCTTTCACTAAAAAGAGGCCATTTAATCTAAAGGAACACCTAGTGTTTGATAGAATGCTCAAGTGAGTTCAAGACATGATCATTATTCCTAATTCTAAGTTAAATTATGCCACATTGTGAACTAGATTGAAGGTGCTACAAGGTCCGGTGAATTGTGGTAGAAAATTAAAGGGGAATTCTGATACAAGGTATGTACGGCTAACTTTAATCTTTGTAGAATTACCTTGTTGGTGTCCGAGCAGACGGTATGAAATTCTTGCTTGAGCATATATGAATTGATTGTCCTGTTGTGTCGAGGTGTACGAGTTCATTCTCTGATATTTCTTAAGTCGATTACCATGCTAATTGAGATTATGAAGGGTGATTCTTTGTTCTTATCCTACCATGTGTAAGGTTCGTTAAATGTTCGAATATGTCAATATGGCAGTATGTGCTATTAAATGAAAGAATGTTAACGTACTCTAATGTGGAAAGGTATCTAATTGCTAAGGGCCGAGTGTGGCAAATGATGAAAAAAAACTTTGTATTGATTTAATTGAGCTAAATAATGATGGCATCACCCTATGTGAATTACTGTTTGGTAAGGATTATTGTGCCTTGACTTCATATAGTTGTTGGTTGATATGAACTTATGTTCTTGAGTATGAAGATCCCTGTAATATAATTGTTAGTTATTGTTGCTATGAAATGTGAAAGCACGGTGGGATCGGGTTGCGCGCCGCAACACGAAGTAATAACGGTGGAGAGGTAATAAGGGTGAAATGTGATTGTACGGTGGGATCGGGTTGCGCGCTGCAAAATGAAGTAATAAGGATGGAGAGGTAATAAGGGTGAGATGAGAATGTACGGTGTGATCGGGTTGCGCGCTGCAACAGATGAATAATTGAGATGAGTAACTGTGGAATCTCCATTTGTAGCTTTCTGTATATTTGTGTGGTACTTGTGTGATTACCCTGACTGTCATCCAATTGTGTATTGTGTGATTCTACTTGGAATAAATTTTGTTCATACATGCTAGTACTATTCAATGGAACTAATATCCTTTTTGCCGGGCGCTACATCTTTTATATGGATGTAGGTGGTTCCACAGCAGGTAGCTCAGACCACCGATAGTGGTGTTTCCCCTTCATACCTTCAGCAGATCCGGTTAGCCCCACTTCCTCTCGGGGCCGGGTGTAGTCTATATCATCTCTTTTGTATATGTTATGTCTTTTACGGTATAGTCGGGGCCTTTTTGCCGGCAAGTACCGTGTAAACCCTTAGTACTCTTAGAGGCTCCATAGACATGATGTGGGTTATAAATATATGTATTTTGGGCAGTAAATGTGTTTAGTAGTAATCGTGGTCCGAATCAAAATTATTGTATGTTTTGTGATTATCAAATGTTGAAATGGTAAAGGATGAAATGAACTCAAGTAGTATATTTATGTTTAAACTATAAATTGCTAATTCATGTGGAATAAGGTATATTGTAAACACGGGGTAACGCATTAGGCAGGAAAGGCAATCTAGATCCACTTGACCAGGATCACCCGATAAGGCGCCGGTCACGTCCCTCGATTTTGGGGCGTGACATTACCCATACCTAAACCTCCTCAACATCAGCATCTCCTGATTCAATATCTGAAAAACACTTACCACACTCCTGAGAATACCCCACAACTTATCCCCGATCCCCAAAATTCAACCAATGATCACCACTATACCCAAATTCCTGGCCTTCACTAAAACAACCCCATATACGTGGAAACCTTACCCCAATCTACTCAACCAATATCATATACACTAGAATCCTCCGAGAAGGACCTGCTCATTAAGAACATGGCAAAGGAGCTCAAGAAACTCACAACCCGAGTTCTGGGTGTTGAAGGAGGCAAAGGAGGCAAAGGAGGCAAAGGAATTAAAGGTCTGAATTATGAGGATTTGTGCATTCAGCCAGATGCGGAACTGTCGGAGGGTTCCAAACCTCCTAAGTTCAAAATGTTTGATGGAACGGGTGACCCAAGGGTTCAGTTGAAAACTTACTGTGACAAGCTCGTATGGGTTGGAAAGGACGAAAGGATTCGCATGAAGCTATTCATGAGAAGCCTCACTTGAGACACCCTATCCTGGTACATAAGTCAAAATCCTAAGAAATGGGCTAATTGGGTAAGCATGGTGTCGGACTTCATGGAGAGATTCAGATTCAACACGGAGAATGCACCTGATGTTTTCTATATCCAAAACCTCAAGAAACCAACTGAGACTTTCCTCAATTATGCTACCCGGTGGAGGTCAGAAGCAGCAAAGGTCAGGTCGGCATTAGATGAAGAGAAAATGAACAAGTTCTTTGTCAAGGCTCAGGATCCACAATATTACGAAAGGTTAATGGTTATCGAAAATCATAAGTTCTTCGATATCATCAAGCTCGGAGAAAATATCGAGGAGGGTATTAAAAATGGAATGGTGACAAATTTCGAGGCACTGCAGGCCACGAATAAAGCACTACAGTCAGGTAGCATATCAAGGAAGAAAGAAGTGGGAACAGTAATGGTTTCCCAAGACCCAAAAACTCCATTTGTATACCAAACACCTCCACCCACATACCAACCATCACCTCCCAGATATTCCCAACCTGCTACCGCCTACCATACCTATAATTCCCAACCATCCTATTATCAGTCACCTCCAACTCATCCAAACTACCAAAAACCCATGCCTAATTTTGACCGCAAACCACCCAGACAGTACACCGCCATTGCTAAACCCATCGACCAGTTGTACAAAAGGTTGAAAGGTGCTAGTTATGTCACCCCTATCACCACTGTGGAAATGGAGAATTCATCTCAATGGGTCAATCTAAACAAGACCTATGCGTACCATTCCGGTATGAAGGGACACAATGTTGACGAGTGCCGCACCTTAAAAGACAAGATCCAAACACTGATCGATAATAAGGTCATACAGGCAAAGGAAACTGCACCTAATATCTGCAACAATCCCCTCCCAGATCATAGGGGTGAAGGGTTCAATGTAATAGAAACTGATGAAGAGCGGGATCCTGAGGGGTCAATCGGGCTTATTTGGGAAGGTGATAATCCTAAGAAGCCTGCAGTCACGCTCAATCCCATTGTGGTATAGGTACAGCCGCCAATTGAAGTTGAGGTAGCCGCATCAACTCCCTTTGAGGTAGAAGTGACCCCGCCTGCAGCACTACCCACTCCATTTAAGGTGGAGGTGTCCACACCTTTCACTGTGATGGTGGCAATCACATCGCCCTTCAGTTCCAATGTTGTGCCTTAGGATTATGTGGCCGAGGCTAGAAGAAAAGGAAGGTCGAAGATGGAAGAATCCAGTGATGCACAAGGAATGAATTGAACAAGAAGATTTTATACGCGTGAGCATTTGGGAGAAGCCAGTAAGCAAGCTTCCAGTAAACCGCCCGTTATTGAAACTGGTCCAAATGACCTCTAGAGGAAGGTACAAGCAAGGGAGTACTCTATCGTCAATCATCTGAACAAGATCCCCACCCAAATATCTATCATGTTGTTGCTGCAAAATTCTGAGGCACACAAGAATGCTCTGATGAAGGTATTGAATAAAACATACGTGCCTAACAACATCACTAGCGGAGAAATGGCCAATATGGTGGGGCAAGTGCTAAAAAGCCACAAGATCACTTTTCATAAGGACGAGCTCCCACCTGAAGGGTTAAGTCACAACATGGCACTGCACATCACGGTGCAATGCGAAGATAAGTTTATCGCTAGAGTATTGATAGATGGAGGATCTAGCCTCAACATTTGCCCGTTGACAACTCTGAAGAGATTGGGAAAAGGTTTACACGATATACGAGAAGGGACTATGAATGTGAAAGAGTTCGACGGGTCTCAAAGGGCTACAATTGGAGAAACTAATCTCTGCCTACAGATAAGTACCACCTAGTTTGATATTGAGTTTCATGTGCTGGACATATCTGCCTCCTAATATTTGCTGTTGGGACGACCTTGGATACATGCTGCTGGGGATGTAGCATCTACTTTTCACCAGGCCATAAAATTCGAGTGGAATCATCAAGAAGTAATCATCCATGGGAGTAACCCCATTTACACCGGTCAAAATGTCCTAGTGGTTGAAAATAGAAGAAGGTTATGTGGAGAAACCTACCATTGCATCGAGCGTGTTAACACAATTGAAAAGGATAAATGGTGGAATAGCAAAATAGAGAGTATACGGGTATGGGCAGGGTATGAACCTGGTAAGGGGCTTGATAAAAATCTTCAAGTATCTCCAAACCAGTACAGCTCAAGCGCCATGGCACAACCTTCGGGCTCAGATATCAGTATACCTGGTAGGAATATCGGAATTGGTCGCCACCATGGTGTGCTCCATACTACCCCCTTTAATAGCCTGTACTGAACTTAAGTCAGACTTTCCATCAGGCCGATGTCATATGGGGATCAGAGGAAGAAGAAGCATTGGCAGCATTAAGGAATTTGTTCTTGGAAGATGATGGCATGGACTGCTGTGTGATCGTCGAGGAGGAGAAGGAGGGAGGCCCTACCATCCAAGCTGTGGAGAGAGGAGCATTACTCAAGAACTTGACTGTTAGACCATCAAGGGCCCGACGAGTCACGGAGTAGCAAGGCTGAATAACATTGTTTACTTTTCTGAAAATGATTTCCACTTTTTGCATTTTTTTAAAATATTATTTTTAATATTTTCCCAAAATGTTATTTGAGCTATTGAAAATCATTTTTTAACGCTTTAAATAGCTCGATGTTCTATTATTACTACTTTCCTCTCATGTTTTTATCCCTACAGCATTACTATTTCCCATCTTGATGAACCGACAACTATGACATATAATGAGACAACGCAACAAAAGGACAGTGATTCAGAAGAAATAGAAGAAGAGGATGTAATTCCTGAAGAGATCGTCAGAGAAGTAGAGAATTTTGAGAACGAGCCCAAGTCCAACCTGGACGAGATCGAGATAGTCAATTTGGGAGAAATTGAACTACACTCGACCTGATTCCTGTTTAAGAGGGGATACGTAGGCAGCCCTGTGGATTTGATCTCCATTCAATAAAATTTCTATTTCCCCCTCAATCAGAAACTGGGGCAGAATTTTGAGGAGGACCCTAAAAAATCCGAAACAAGTTCAGCCAACCGCAGCATATGGAGCAACCAGAAAGGTCATCTAGTTCTAGGACAGAAGAAAGGACCCTCAAAATTCTACGGCAGAAGAAGTCGCAATGTCTCAGATTATGTCATAGTTACTGGTTCATCTAACTAATCGCTAAACTATATAGTACTATGTCTTTTGAAAATTATGCACACATACTTTTGAAAAAGGAAACTTTGCTTTAACAAATTCTACCGTAATAGTTTGGACAGGATCTTCAGACAGAGCGAAGCAAATCGAGCAAGCAAAGGCACAAACCAACCTTCCCCTGCAAAACTCACGAATTTTTTCTTTGGATGCAGGACTATATCATCATTACAAATATCGTTGCAACAACACAATCACTATGAACTAAACACATTGTCAGCTAAGAATACTTCGCTCTTACGCTTCTCTTTGCATGAGGCTAAGCTCTATCTCCACCTTGCGTAAGGATAAGCATTTCCTTCTCTTTGCATACGACTAAGCCATGTCTCAATCCTTGCATGAGGCTAAGCACGGTCTTTTTCATGTGCATGAGGCTAAGCACTGCCTTCTCTTTGCATGAGACTAAGCCCTGTCTCAATCCTTGCATGAGGCTAAGCCCTACCTCTTCTATTTGCATGGGACTAAGCACTGTCCCAAATTTTGGATAAGAATAAGCTCTATCTCCACACCCACATGAAGCTAAGACCTACCTCTCTATCTGAATAAGGCTAAGCATTGCCTTCTCCTTGCATGGGACTAAGCACTGTCCCAAAAACTTGCATAAGGCTGAGTCCTGCCTCCCTATTTGCATAAAGCTAAGCGCGGCCTTCCTTTTGCATGGGATTAAGAACTGTCCCGAACACCGCACGAGACTAAGCACTCTCTCTCTCTTGTATTATTCTCTTCTCTCGGGCTAAGCTCCGCCCTCAACTTCATACAAGACTAAGCCTTGTCTTGTTGCTTCTAGCATCATGTCTTTTCACCTCATGGGCTGAAATATATCCAACTTATCCAAATGCCTCATAGTCTGAAGGCACCATCCTCATAGCCGGAAGACAACATGCCATGGCCTGAAGATTTCTCAAACTTTTACATCATTATTCAAAGGCGTCATGGTTCGGAGGCACCATTCTCATAGCCCGAGAACATCATTTTATGGCCTGCGAATCCTTTACCGCATACTTCATGTCCCGGGACATCATGGTCTAAGGACGTCATCCTCAATCGCCCAAAGACAATTTTCATGGTCTGAAGGGAACTTGCATCATGTCTAAATTCATGCAAATTTATATGTATATGTTTGTAGTACATCTTCTGATTTGCAGGTAACCCTAGGAGTGACCATTATCCCAGCAGGGGCAATCCCGCTCCAGTTCCTTCATACTATTTAAAATATGACCACTCACCATAACCGTTTTACCTATTCGAAACCTTGTATCCGTCCTTGTGACAACTTCATCGGTTTATTCCCCCGATTAATCCAGAACTACACACGACTTGATTCTTGTAAAATCAGGGATATATAGGCAGCTCAAAAACTGGAGTGCGGCCTATATCTCTCAGATCACTCTATCCGATCAAAATTGGCCATCATGTATTTACCCGACAACTCTTTCACCCTTCCTGGGTAAAGAGGGACAGCTGTTGATACCTAATTTTTCCCTATATTTACTTTGAAATGTATATATACCTTCAAAATAATGCATGAGCATCAATTAATATTTTTCCATAATTTTCTCTAATTTTAAAATGATTTTTAACTAATTTATTCCATTATTTTATTGTATAAATAATAATTTTATTGCTTAATTTTTATCATCTATATTTATATTAAGCTTTAATTATTTTACATAATAATATTTGTAGGTTATAATTACAATGACTTTGAAATAATAACCCATGTGTGCATAATTACTTTATTTTACACGAAAATGACCTTTTATATTTTTTTAATACTAAGTAATTATTTTAAATCATTTTCATGCATAAATAGCATTTTTTCACCATTTATCCACTAATTTTATAAATTATCTTATTAAAATAAGTGGGTATTTAAAACATAGCCTCTCTTCAATTAAATTTTTGGACCTGCCCAATAGCCTACCCAGCCTAATTATCTTAACCCAATTACCCCAATACTCAATACCCAAACCCAATTACCCAACCCGTCCATAACCTGCCCCGGCCTACATCTAATCTGGCCATTGATCTCAAAAGATCAACGGCCCAGAACCAACCTTCCATTTTTAATTAGCCAAACGACCCTAAAACCCTACTCATTTTAAAAAATCTGCCTCCCTTGAAACCCTATCCCTCCTCTCTTCTCTCTCTCACCCTCCTCCTAACCCTAGCCCGCCGTCAGAAAACTCCTTCGATTCATGGTTTATTTCTTCAATCCTATGCCCTATGCCCCCTCCTACCTCTACTGGTGTTTCGATTTTCATGATGCTTGAGGGAATCTCAAAGGGATTCAAACCGACTCGGTTCAAATCCCTCATTTTCTCGATGAATCCGTTTATGTTGACTCCTATGTCTGTGAGTACTAATATCTTCTTGTTTATGGCTTCAAATCTCTGGTTCAAACCAGATTTTTCTCACCTCTGCTTAGGTTTTACTATTTCTGGCTAAATTCGTTCAAATATCTTTAGATCTGAAGTGGTTTAAGTTTGTTTGTCGCTTTTCCTTTAAGATTCTACTATATTTTCCTATTATTGTCAACTGATTTTCGTTTGTCCTTAAAAGCTAAATTTCACTTTTTAAGAAGTTTCTGCAAAAAATATTTTAAAACATTTAAGTGTTTAACTATGATTTTCTTCCTTTACCTTTTCAATTGGTTTCGCTTGAATTTCATCTCTATGTCATTATTCTCTAGGGTTTCATCTTTTTAAGTTTCTGCAAAATGTTTAAAAATATTTAAGTGTTAACTCTGGATTTCTTCCTTTACTTTTTCGACTGAGTTTCATTTCTATGTCTTTACACCTTAGGATTTTTTATTATTTGACTATGGATTATAATGTTTTGCCCGTTTACTGTGGTTCTTTCAATTAAATTGATTAACTTATTTACTTGCTTAATTAGGGTTCGAAAATTGTGCTTTCCTTTTAAAAATGATATCTCTCTGAAAAGATTTTTACCTATTCTTTCCTTATATGTGATTCGTATCTGGTACTACTTTCCTTAATTATATTGCTGGCTTGATTTTTGGGTTTTAATTATTTTGACCAACCTGTAAATGATCTCTCGATTTACTACTTGCCTTATTTAGCGTCAATCTTGTCTACTGATTTACTCAGTGAAAGACTCTCCTTAATTTGAGTTACACTTACTGCCAATTTATTCCCGTTAGTCCTAATTGATTGATTGATTGATTTTTGCATACCTTATTTTTGTGCCGATTGATTTGCCTGCCTTATTTGGGTTACTCTACTATGTGGTATATAAATCTTTCATTGTTCTATTTTTAAAAAAACACAATGACAAACCTACACTTACATACACTTGAGTTCTTTCTATCACTCTAATTTGCTGCATTGTCTAGCCAGCTGAAAGCCAAGGCTAGACTCTTGGATTCCAATTGCTTTCATCTTCCTGTTTACTTTCTCCCATAACTGGTGTATTGGTAAAAAGAGTTTAACACGTAAGCCAGCTTTTGACAACTCAGCCAGTCATGTAGACACAGGAAAACGTGTCAGCTGGACGTGACTCCTTGAAGAGATACGGTACAAAGAGTCACGGTTCAGTAAACCCACGAACTTATCAGCCACGGGAAACTCAACTTGATCAAAACGGGAGAGAGGCACGGTCAGAAAGATTCTAGACAAATCAACGAGCAGATTTAGCGACCCACAATTGTTTACTTAAACATTATGTAACTAAACCCCAATTATCGTTATCCTTTGTAACGCCTCATTAATGTCATAATTAGTCATTAATGAGTAATCATAGCAAGAGTCGTACGTTATAAGAATCTCTTATATAAGGGAGGGGAATACAGCTTGTAAAGGCATGTGATTCTCGAATGAAATCAACGTCAATCTTTTATTTCTGCAATACTTTCTATTATTCATTTTCCCATTATCTTGATTATTAGCAACACATATTCATCTTAAAAATAAGCTTTAGTCAAAGGGTCTAATTCTTTGGTTAAACAAATTGGTTCCGTTGCGGGGACACTGATAATCCTTTTTTACTTTCCAAGTTATATCCTTTGAATTATGTCAAACCCCAACGACAATAGCCAGCAAAGAAGTGGAACCCCATTTCCATCGCCTTCAGGAACCCCATGTGGTTCGAGGGAACAATTCCCAGAAAGATCTAATAACAACAATGGTAATAACGATCAAACTGTGGAACAGGATCGTGTAAAGAAAATTATTGCAGAGTAGTGAGACAAGCTTTGCAAGAATTTGCGAGAGGATTACCGGTAGCGTTGCCTACACCGCCAACGCCACATCCCAATAACACCATCAACATGGAAAATCCTCAATCTGGGTTGGCAAACTCAGGAAGAGGAGATACTTCTAATGAATCTCTCGAAATGATGTTGATAGATATTATCAACAACCTTAGAAGCCAAGTGCGGCACCTTTGCATATACCCAAGAATTTTAAAATTCTTAACGTTCCCAAATATGATGGAACAACTGACCCACGCGACAATGTGACTGCTTTCACTACTGGGTTAAAAGGCAACGACTTAACAAAACAAGAGATTGAATCAGTCCTGGTCAAAAAATTTGGGGAAAAACCTTACCAAAGGGGCTCTAACCTGGTATTCTCTTCTCCCTGAAAATTCTATTGACTCTTTTGTTGAGCTTGCAGATTCGTTTATAAAAGCACACTCTGGTGCACAAAAAGTTGAAAAGAGAATGGAATACATATTCAAAATAAAACAAGGAGACACATAACAAATTCGTCAGTTCGTAGATAGGTTTTAACGAGAAAGAATGCAGTTACCCAGGGTGTCTGATAATTGGGCAGCCATGGCATTTGCAAGCAACTTGAATGATAAAAGCTCAGAAGCCACCAGGCGACTTAAGGAGAATCTAAGAGAATTCCCCGCCACAACATGGAACGATGTATATAACAGGTACAATACTAAACTCATAATAGAATAAGATATCATTGCGCGTTCGAGAGATGAAGATCATTCCAGATCCAAACGTCCTGAATAAGATAGAAGATCAGGTAAAAATAGGTACGATCCTTACTTAGGACCCTCGGGACGCGATATCCGCCCCAGGTTCGAAAACACTAGGTCGGACTATAGACCACAAGGAAGAGATGTAGTCTCATCCTCATCTAGATCTAGAAAAGATCGAGATGAACGACCTAGAGGTAGTACTCAAATTGGGGATCATACCTTTAATGTAAGTACTACTGAACTTGTCTCAATATTGAGGAACATGGGAGACAAGGTTAAGTGGCCCAAAGAGATGCGGTCAAATCCAANTTGCAGATTTTTACAAGGTGAAGTAGAAAATTTGTTAAAATAGGGCTATTTAACAGAATTGTTTTGTGATAAAGGTAAACAGGCATACATGAGGAACAGGAAGGAGCCCCCAAAGCCCCCTTCTCCAAAATGAATTGTTAACCTAACACACGGGGGTGAAGAAGTAAACGGAGTGATTTGCAAAACAACCACAAAGTTCACAATTACACACGGGAAACGTGCTCGTGGAGAAGACGATATAACCTTCCATTATGAAGATATCAGCGGATTAATGCTTAACTATACTCTATTAATATCTTTACTTATTCATGACACTAACATAAAAAGAATGTTGATTGATCCAGGAAGATCAGTCAATATCATTTTTCTAAGAGTCGTGGAAGAAATACTGCTGGGGAATCAAGTAATCCCAAAAGCACGAGCCATATTAGGGTTCGATAACTCTACATTTATAACAAAGGGAGAAATTGAGCCTAGTACTTATGCTGAGGGAGTGATCAAAAGAGTTAGGTTCCAAGTCATCAATACTCACATGGCTTATAACATGATCATTGGAAGACCATGGATCCACGACATGAAAGCGATACCCTCCACGTTGCATAAGGTAATTAAATTTCCCTCTGAATGAGGGATTCAACAAATAAAAGGAGATCAACAGACCGCAAAAAATATAAATTATGTGTTACACTACAACAAGAAAATAGAGGTGGAAGAATTATGAGATAAGGAAATCTTCCAAGAAGGTAACACTGCCCAAACAGGCATGGAAGAAATTACTACCCAAATAGGTACGGAAGGTATTATTGCTGAAGCAGGTATGAATGAAAATACATACGAGAAGGAAAATCAAGTTACCACGGAAGGTATACTACACCGCACAGAAACAGATTCCAGATCGGACGTCATTCGTGAACCGGAGGAAGATGAGCACATCAAAACAACTACGGAAGAGCTTAAAGTTATTCCATTGTCCGAACAAAAGCCTGAGAAGAAAGTGTATATACGCACGAGGCTAGACTCCGCTCGAAGAGGTAAGTTGATTGATTATTTAAAGGCTAACGCAGACTGCTTTGCGTGGTCCCACTCAGACATTACAGGCATTCCACCAGAAGTGATGACTCATAAACTAAATGAAGATCTATCCTTCGTACCTGTTAAGTAGAAGAAAAGAAAGCAAGGACCATTCAAGAACCAAGTGATTGACGAAGAGGTACAGAAACTCTTGAAGATTGGTTCGATACGAGAGGTAACGTACCCTAACTGGTTAGCAAACACCGTGGTAGTACCTAAAAAGAATGGCAAATGGAGAGTATGCATAGATTATACTGACTTAAACAAAGCATGCCCCAAAGATTCATTCTCATTGCCTCATATAGATCAAATGATTGATGTCATCGCAGGTCATGAACTATTAAGCTTTCTAGATGCATATTCTGGTTATAATCAGATTAAAATGGATCCATTAGACGAGTAAAAAACCTCCTTTATCACGAATAGGGGGACTTATCGTTATAAAGTCATGCCTTTTGGCCTAAGAAAACGCTGGAGCCACCTATCAAAGGCTAGTGACCAAGATGTTCCAAGAAAATCTGGGAAAAACAATGGAGGTTTACATTGATGACATGTTGGTAAAATCAACACAAGCACAAGACCATTTCCAGCACCTCTCTACTGCTTTTGATATTTTATGCCGGTATAATATGAAGTTAAATCCAGAGAAATGCGCTTTTGGAGTGCAATCAGGAAAATTTGTGGGTTTCCTTGTATAAAACAGAGGAATAGAGGTAAATCCCGCTCAAATTAAAGCCATAGAGGAAATACCTGATCTCTTAACAAATAAAAAGGAAGTTCAAAGACTGACAGGGAGAATAGCAGCTTTGGGTAGGTTTATTTCTAGATCTTCCAAAAAAAGTTTTAAATTCTTCTCAGTTCTCAAAAAGCAGAATCAATTTGAATGGACTGAAGAATGTCGGCAAGCCCTCAAGAACCTGAAGATTTATCTATCGAAACCACCACTGCTTTCAAAGCCAAAAGAAGGGGAAAGATTGTACATCTACCTGGCTGTCACAGAAATTGCTGTAAGTGCAATATTGGTAAGAGAAGTAAAAGGTAATCAATCACCAATCTATTATGTAAGTAAAACATTGTTAGATGATGAGACTAGATATCCACATCTGAAAAAGTTAGCCTTAGCTTTAATAATGGCATCTAGAAAATTACGACCCTATTTTCAATGCCACCCAATCACTATTGTGACCTCATATCCTTTAAGAAATAATTTGCATAANAGTTAATCAACGCCTATGGACCTTGTTCACCAATGGTTCTTCAAATATAAAAGGCGTCGTCTTAGGCATAGTCTTAATATCACCCACGGGTGAAAAGACACGACAAGCTATAAAGTGTTATCCTATCACTAACAATGAAGCAGAGTACGAAGTTGTTATTGCAGGGATTGAACTTGCACGGGACCTCTCAATTGAGCAAATCGTGATCAACAGCGATTCCCAATTGGTAGTAAATCAGATACAGGGGACTTACATCGCTCGAGAGACTAGAATGCAACAGTATCTTGAAAAAGCACGAGAGCTCGTGAGACAATTCAAAACATGGAAGGTAGTGCAAATACCTAGAGAGGACAATGCAGAGGCAGATGCATTAGCTAACCTTGCAGTAGTCACAGAAGTAACGAACAAAGACAATACAATTGTCGTTCAACTATTTCATCCAATAATAGACCAGTACAGGAATGAGGTAACTTTCAACAACCTAACATGGGATTGGAGAAACGAAATTCTTAATTTTTTTGCAAAATTGCCCCATACCTGAAGACAGGAAAGCGGGTCAAGCACTACGCCGCAAAGCTGCACGGTACTGCCTTATTCGCAACTTACTTTATTATAAGATGTTCGGAGGACCCCTAGCTAAATGCCTTGGACCTAACCAAACGGAATTTGTGATGAAAGAAATCCATGAAGGACACTGTGGAAATCACTCAAGGGAGAGATCCTTAGTGAAAACACTAATCAGAGTCGGATACTATTGGCCTAAGATGGAAGAGGAAGTCGATAATTTCGTATTCAAATGTGACAGATGCCAAAGGTTTGCCAATAACATGCATCGACCAGCAGAATTATTACATCCAACAATATCCCCATGGCCTTTCATAAAATGGGGTATGGACATAGTAGGACCTCTTCCCACAGCTAAAGGTAAGGTACGGTATTTACTCGTACTAACTGACTATTTTACAAAATGGGTAGAGGCAGAAGCGTTCAAACAAGTGCAAGAAAAGGAAGTTAAAAGCTTCTTATGGCGAAATATAATATTTCAGTTTGGAATACCGACAGAGATCGTGTGTGATAATGGCCCACAATTCATAGGCTCGCAAATCACAAAATTCTTCGAAAGTTAGCAAATCAAGCGGATCACCTCAACGCCGTACCATCCCGTGGCTAATGGTCAAGCTGAGTCAACAAATAAGGTCATCATCAACCATCTAAAAAAGCGGCTGGATAAAGCCAAAGGAAATTGGCCTGATGAGTTACCAGCGGTACTATGGGAATACAGAACAACTTCAAAAATAGCCAAGGGAGAAACTCCGTTCGCACTTGTTTATGGCTCAGAAGCCTTAATACCAGTGGATATTGGTGAACCAAGCATAACGTTCTCAACAAAAATGGAATGTGAAAATGACGATAAATTAAGGACCAACCTGGACTTGCTCGAACCATGGAGAGAAGCAGCATTAATACGGATGGTAGCTCAAAAACAAATCATAGAGCGTTATTACAACCATAAAGCTCATCTCAGGTACTTTAAAATTGGGGACTTCATCCTCAAAAAATTCTTTCAATCAACAAAAGAAGCAGGTACAGGAAAGCTAAATCCAAACTGGGAAGGACCTTACAAAATCCGAGGCATAGCTGGGAAAGGCGCCTATGAGTTGGAAGTTATGGACATCAGAGTTCTACCAACAAGTTGGAACGCCATCCATCTGAAGAAGTATTACTTCTAAAAGAAAAGAATACCCACTGTCAAGTATCACACGTTCGATTTTATTTTGAACATTTAAAAATTTTACTAACTTTTTTAGATGATAGGCATAAAGCTAACCCATCACCAGATGATGATATTAGACCTGCAAAGAC